>VZRJ01010804.1:99951-287442 GCA_013397565.1 Ptilonorhynchus violaceus
TCTTTCTTTCTTTCTTTCTTTCTTTCTTTCTTTCTTTCTTTCTTTCTTTCTTTCTTTCCTTCCTTCCTTCCTTCTCTCTTTCTCTTTTCCACCTTGTAAATTTATTGGTTGCTTTCATTGTGGAATATTTCTTTGTTTTGTCATATCCTAAATACAGACTGTCGAGGGGAAATTAATTTATTAGTTGCTCTAATTGCACTTTTGCCAATTAATGAGAAACTAGATAGGAGTCTCATTTAAAACTTTCAGTTGCAGTAAAGTTTAAAAGACCACCGATATTCTTCTATGAGAGGATGACTCTAAACAGGCTGAAACTGAAAACAATTTAAGCAGGAATCATCACATATTAACTGTTAATTTTTCCTTTGATTATGAAAAATCTCTTTTTGTTATTATATCAGACTATTTGCACATGGATCCTCCATTAGAAATAGAAGGTATTAATTTTTCACACTTAGCCTTAAGGCTTATCTGATAAACTATTACACAACTGACATTATAATGTGAATTAAAAAGGCTAAGATCATGTTCCAATTTGCATCTTGTTTTGAACCAATTCCACAAGTGGTGTACACAAGGAAGGAGTAACTGTTGGAATCACAGTCATTCTCCCTACAAGGCGACCATGACATTGAACTCTGTCTCTGCATTCTCCTGGACCTGTCTGGTGTGCTCACACTTACTCCATATTTCATATGGAATAAGTTTATGTTTTATAGTTTATATTTTACATACCTTTTTATTTCCTCTTTACTCATTTTGAGGAGGTGACTGTTTAAGAGGTTGTATCTATCTCTCAGAGCAAATACAGAACTGACACATTGAAGGAAACATGAAATTTTCAATGGTTTTTACCACAGCTTCTGACATGAAGTTTTAGAGAATAAGGGAGACAAAGCTTTCATTCAGTTGGTTGGGGTTTTTCTACCATTTAGGTTATTTTCCCATCAACTCCTGATCTGGTAATTTTTATGGGTGATCTTGTTGTAAAATATGTCACTTTGTTGGTCTTCATTTAATTCTGTCTAATTAGGATGTGTTTTATTTGGCAAGCATCCAGTAATTAGTGATATATTTATGTAATTATTAGCATGTAATATTTATATAATAAATATGCCTAGAAGGCAATCCATTCAGAGGGCAGGGAAGAGGTAGAATACATGATTTCACTGAACGCAAAGATCTTACACGCTGAGCCAAATGCGGAAAATAAATGAAATGCATAAGTTGACCTGTCTAGTCTGGGGAGAGAGTTTGCATATCCTAAAATGATAGGATGTGCACACTTGGTAATCAGCACTGATTAGAGAGGGAGTGAAGATGGGCCCCTGTTTGAAGTGAGATAATAAGGCAGCTTGTTAGGGAGAGATAAATAGAACTTGAAGAAAAGGAGCAGATGTCTGCTTGATGGTGCTGAAGAGGAAGAGCTCGTGAGGTCCTCCGAAGGTAACTGACGGATGCAGAGCTGGATTACAGGGAATCAGGAAAGCAGTGGGAGCTGTCTGCTCGTGTTCAGAGAGCAAAGTCAGATCCCCCAGCCTGGCCTAACCACCTGTGGGCTCAAACAAGGAAACCTCATTTCTGCTGTAGGCTAAGGACTGTGGACTTTCTTGAGTAGCAACTGTAACACTGCAGTTCTAGGTTTTTTTGACTCTGTAATAAGATAAGTCAGGAACAAAGTCCTCTTGATGGAGTTTTGAACAGAGATTGGCCTTGAAGTCATAAGCCTTGAAAGGAATATCAACAGTAATCTCCAAACGCTGATGGAAGTTCTCTGTTCTGTTCTAAGAATGTTGGACTGTCTTGAACACGAACACTGAATTTTTTCTTCAATTTGTAGAATGCAACGAATGACATAACATTTTCACATTGCTTTCACACATAAAACTTGGTTTTGTTTGTGTTGTGTTATGAAACTTTCATTCAGCCTAACCTAAAACTGAAGCTGAAGTCTAGGTTATTGGAAAAAATAAAAAATAAAATAAAACTGCTTCATGTAGCCTCTTTGAACGTGTCACTCCCTAACCTGGCTTAGCTCTGTCCTGTCACTTTCTGTAACATTTTCATCCATTATATGTGACCCTCCTCTAAACTATGCAGTGTTCCCCCAGCAAAGATTAAGACCTTGTGATCTCAGAGCACTCTACAGTGTTGTTCTGATTGAGGAATTGTTCTGGAGTTTGGAGCAGTTTTGCTTAGCTTGGCCCTGGGTTTCCTGGATGAATTTGGACAAGTCATTTAATCACTGCGCTGCTGCTGTGCCACACAAACGCCACAGAGCTGTGAGCAGTTCTTTAGGTGTTGGTAAAGACTGAGATTTTCAGGACTGCTCCAAGGGGTCTCTTTGGATTCTTCTGAAAGCCCCAGGCAGGAAACATGTAGGAGTTACTGGTCAGCTCAGGGGAGGAGATGGTGCAGCCCAGTCTGATGGCAGCTGTAGCTAAGGCACTGTGGTATCTTTGCTACAAGCTGCAAAACTAAATAGAGAGGGAGGTAGTTTAGACTCAATTCTCCACCACATGTCTCCTTCTGTATCATCTTTATCTATTCCACGTTGTTACAGCTTCCATCTTTGTACTAATATTTGCTATTCTTAAATGAGAAAAAAAAATTATGGGAAATCAACTTTCTCTTGTTTTGAGCCTTTCTTCTGCTAACACGCAAGATCAAAGGATGTAGTTGCTAAAAACTTTATGGAGTTCTAATACAGTCTGTCTAGCAGCACCACTTGCTTCAAAAATTTATATATAGAACTTAGCTTTTTCTAAAGTAAAATTATCTCTCTTAAATCTTTTTTCTTTTCTTTTTTTTCCGGTAAAGAAACAAAACTTTCTCAAAGTATCTGCTGTTTTTTTTCTGCTCACCTTTCTGACTTTATCTGTTTTTTTCTTCATGATCACAGAGGTCTTTTTGGCATGTTGAGCTGTATTTTCCTTTGCCAGTAGAATCCCCATCTCTTCTAATATTTTTATGTGATCATGCTTTGTATTTTTATTGCAGCTTCTGCCTGTACACTTCACTTGTATTTTATCAGACTCTTCATCACATATTAGAAGACAATAAGGAACCATTTCCAAGGTGTTCTCTTAGCATACAGATTCTTTATATATTTATACCTCACAGCTTCTCTTGTTGGGATGAAGAGAAGGAACGAGTAAGATGTCTTTTGCTTTGTCACAGTTATGGTTCAATTGCGAAGAACAAATGTTTTGCTGTTTTTAGAACTTCCGTCCTTGGAGATATTCAAAAGCACCTGGACAAGGTCCTGGGCTCTAGGTAGCTGTGATGAGCAAGGATTGGACCGAGTGACCTCTGGAGGTTCCCTTCCTACCTCACTCATCCTGCGATTCCATGAGAACTCTTAGAACACCTTCTGAACTGATGCTGTAGTTTGCAGATATTCACCAATATTAGCATTGACTTTGTAATTTCTTTGCAGTGATGAGGCAGAATTGAAATGCTGACATCTTTCCCTGGCTCCTTCTCTCCAGGTTTTGTGTTGTGTCACGCAATGTACAGAGCAGAGTGAGGGTCTTGCAGTACATCCCAGCCTTGCAATCTAAATTCACATGCATGGGTGTTCCTGCTTCCATTCTCCGTAATCCGGCTGTGTATCCCACTCTGGAACTTGTAGCTATTCCAGGTTTTCTCCCTGTGATGTTTCCATGCTGTGCAGAAGCATTCCAAAGAGCATCTGGGATGTTTCATTTGAAAACTTTATACAAATCTCTTCCACTCTATAGATGGGTAATTGTTTTTTAGACTTACTGAAATTCCTTCTCTGGATGCCTTCTGCTCTTCCCTGCATTTCAAGTGGCCATTAGTTTTCCCCATGGGAGACACATCCTGGGTGAGAGGTGTGCCTGTAATAAGCCACTGTGTGAATACTTTGGGTGTGAGACAGAGGTATAAATTACTGCCATTAATGGCCTGACGATAACAAATTGTTATTGTTATGTGTAATCTGCATATCAGAATGTCTTCCCAAAGTCATTATCATGCTGCCTGTGTGCCCAGGGGCAATGTTACACCATAGCATTTCAGTCTTTCAAATTACAAAAAGCTAATATAACTCTTGATGACATTTACAAAAATGTATAATGGCACTCCTTTCAGTGCTCTCACAGAAATTATTCTCGGGGAATTTAAAGGCAGTTCTGCGTGTATAAGAACTGCGGGATCTGGCACATTTTACAATCAAAGCCACATTTTTTTTGTTCAGTGGCACCAGCTCAAGAAAATGTTAAGTCAGAATTGTTTTTAATTTATTTTCTGACTTAAAATGCCCCAGCCAATGTAAGTTGTATTTAACTTTCAATGGTCTTTGGCAGAGAGTATACATTCTAAATTTCTTTTCATAGGAAGTTGTTATGTCAGAGTTATAAACCTCTGAAAATTGGCATTTTGTAATGGAAGTGCTGACAAGACCTTTATTACACCAGTACAAATAGGCAGCATTCCAATAAATGCTGGTTGCTGTTTTTATAGTCTGGTGGTTGCTTTCTGCTACTGTATTTTAAAGTGAACATTATGCAAAAAGTAAGTGGCATAATAGAAATACACTGCTATGGCTGGAATTTGGCTCTTACTGTTATAACAAAACTTCAATATGGTTGATAGGTCTGATTGCATTTTTAGTTTTTAAGGACTGGTATATGATTTACTGGTAAATTGTTTTAAATTCTTACCAAGTGCCTGTATACGTTCACCACAGAATTGGAATGGAAAAGAGGATTATCATGGCATGGAGAGGTGGATGTTAAGTTTCTTAAATGCCAAGAACACATCACATTTAAAACCCAAAAGGTTCCTACTTGGGTTTTATGTTTCTTACTGTGAAATTTATAGTTTACATTCCAGAAAGAAAGAGTCACTTCAAACATTTGTGATTGCCTTCATAGTCATGAAGTCTTTGGATTTTTGCAGACCTAGAAGTCACTGATGTAAGAATTGGAAGATGTGTGTGAAGTGAGGAAGGTGAAGAACATGGGAGGGAATTCGTGGAGCTTTTCCATCCCCTCCCAAAATCACTATGAATTTCACTGAATCTGATTGAGATTTAGCTTTACACAGAAGAGAACACAAAGTCAGTGTAATGTTTAAAGCTCTACATGTCACTGTGACCTGAGGGGCTCAGATACCTGTCTGTCACCAGCCTCTCCTCCCACACCGCATTTGTAAGTGTGTGTTCATACAAAGATTAAGAATCCGCCATCCCTCAAGAGAAAAACAGATGGCACAGCCTTGAGATATCTTGGCTTTTTTATTTATCCTTGCAGCATTTTTGTTGGAATCTGGTAATACAGTGCTGGAAAGTTCTTGGTTCAAATGCAAAATATAGCCATTATTTTATCAAAGCACTGTAAAACAGTTTTACTTTCTGAAACTTTTTGGTTAAAATAACAAGAGAGTAGAATTAACTAGAATATGTAGATTTCAAAAATGATCCATCAGTCTATGCAAATTGCTGTGTTAATAATGTATTTTTAATGCTGAGCACATTTGACAGCCATTTCATCTCTGTTTCTAAACCAGAGCTTGGCAACGTGCATTAATTCTTACACTTTACAGATGTACCACTCAGTGCACATGCCATGTAGTGATGTGATCCGAATAAAGTAAAGCATGTCAAAGCAATGGCATTATTAGTAAACAGCTTTGTGACTGCCTTCTGGAATGCAGAAGAGAAAAGCGAGAGGCAAAAGCCGGCGCTGCTTGAGCATCTCTTACATCTTCACTGGTGTGGATTTGCTTCCCACTGTGGGAGTGGCAATCCTAGCTGGCAGCAGGGGTTTGGAGGAGATAAATGGACAAAGCAGAGCAGGTGAGACTCAGTCAGGGGTGTTGGGTGCAGTTCAGACAATGTGGAGCTCAAACAGACCCAGAACCCAAAGTCTCCTGCTTCGACTTGCTCTGTGTGTCTGTAAATTGAAAAGACAGAGAGGTACTATGTCCTAATTATTTCTCTACCCCGTTAACAATAAAACTGGTATGATTTCAGACTCAGTGCGTGGTTCTACATCATTATTTCTTCAGCAGGGATTTTCTGTCCTTTCTTCAATGAGTTAAAAAACCAAGGTACAAAATGCAAGAGTTGCTGCTAGACTGCAAGGGACCATATAGTTATGTTTGATTATAGCTCTGCTGGCCTAAAGGTCAAAGGAAAGTTTTAGAATACTTAAGAGACAATTATCTAAAGTTCAGACTTTTCCAAAGGAATAGAACTAGAAATTATACAGACTATTATCTAAAGTTCACATTTTTCAAAGGAAAAAGGTAGGAGGAAATGCTTATTCATCATTACTTTGCTGTTAATTTGTCTGGCTTTTTTTTTCCTTCTGTCAAGAATTTATTTACTACACGTTCTGTGTTACACAGTAGTACTGACATAATTATTCCCCTTTCCAAGCAATTTTAACATATGAGAATGATGTATACATGATTAAATATTACTTCGCTCATGATTCAAAATTCCCAGCAGTACTTTTTATTCCTGCAAAGGACTACATGGAAATGTGTTTAGGTTTCTTTATTCATTAGTTGATTCAGCTGTTCAATTCTGGCATAAACTATTATTATTTAAGCCAACCGATACCAAATATGTGACATTTTCCAATTATTCTTCTACCAATACATTTTCTCACAAGAAATACTTTTTTTTTTCCCCTGTGTTCTTACTGGTGTTTTAAGGAATTGCAGAAAGTCCAGGTCTAGAAAAAACCCAAAATCATTCAAGTGTTTGTTAATTTTTCACAGAAATGTTTTGTGAATTGCCGTTAAATATGCCAGTATGGAATGCAACTTGCTGTGGGGCAGGAGAGACAGTTTGATCAGTCAGCTGAATTCTTATAGCACAAAAAGTTTTTTTCTTTTGAACCTGGTGTCTGCTATCAAATTTGATAGCAGTCATCAATCTGCTTTTTTGAAGACATCACAAATTTTTGACATTTATGAAAAGCAGGTCAGTTTGAAATACCTGTGGATGCTTCATTGCCCATATGGTTTGGCCATCATAAATCAGAAAAAATATAATGTCAAAATGGCCTCTTTTTATTTTTCACATGATTTTGTAAGCCTTCAATTTGAATAGAACATTTATGCCTTTACCATACAGAATAGGCAAAGGGTCTTTTTTCTTCTAAACTGCTGCTCAAAAGGATTTTGTTTGAGACAGTCCTCAAGGAAGGCCTAGCACACGTATTAAATTGCACATGACACAGTTGTGTGTATATATATTAATATGCATGCATATATTGGTTATTATAAAAGTATATTTGGTGTGCATAAATACACCCATGCTGAAAACACTAGGTTTAATCATGAAAAAAAATTGTTATAGCAATCCTAATCAACAAATAGATTAGTTTTTCCAGCTACTAACTATTGGCAAATTTATAACATACAAACTCACAATTGTACCCTTTTAATCAAGTATTCTTTTAAAATGTGTTTCAGCCTAAGGCAGAAATGAAAAAAAAAAGCTGTCTTAAATGGGTGTTTCTCACAAAGCATTTTAGCAGCATTCTTTTGGAAGCAGGAAAGTGATGTACTAAAGTGGGGTCTGAAACAAATAAATCAGTTTTTCAGCTCAGGGCCCATTTCTGAGCATTGTTCACCTACAAGGTGAAGATGGCTGAGGCTGTGCTTGGAGTTACCACTTCTGGTTCTGGTGCTGGATCAGAAAGGAGCTCGTGGCTCTTCTTTCCCAGGGGTTTTGTCATTGCAAAAATAAAGAGAGATTTCAAAAGAAGTGACTTAGAGAGATATCAGATGTGGGACTGTGGGAAGGGACTTGTTGGGGCTGCATTCACTGGGTTTGTTTCTGCAGTGCAATCCTGCCCATCTTTATAGATGTTATTTGTAAATCTTTTCATAGAAAGCAAGTATTATTGAGAAAATATTCAAAAGAATAATGATTAAGGTGTGGCTTGGAGCTCATGGCGTGTATACAAAGACTTTTTGAGAGACCTCTGTGTCTCTTGACAACTTTATTTTGTCCCAGGCTCTAAAAAGATTGGAATCTTCCCTATAGTCCAACAATTCTCTGTCACTAGGTTTGAATTCTGAAGAAAAACAAAATACCAGTGTTAGTAATGATCCTTTGAAAACCTGTGTTTGACATTGTAAGGTCTCCAGTACTGAATATTAACTACTACAGGAGGCATGTGCATATTAATTACGGTTATTAATGCTTATGCTAAGCTGAAACAGCATCAGCATTCTCTTGACTGTTCTCTTCTAGTGCCTTTGCAGATGGTTGCTAAATGTTCTAGAGCTCACATTTCTTCAAATGTCATATGCTCTGGTTTTCTGCCTGTATTTTGGAAGTTTCCACTGAAACCTTGATGATATTAATTTAATTGCTCAGTTATTTCAAGTTCGGGGGTTTTATTTAAGAATAGATGCTACTTACGAACGAAGGAAGGAAATGAATGAGCTGTCCTTGTCTTTTCCTTATCATAAAAAGCAGGGAGTGTCACCATAAGGATATTCTTGCTGCTCTTTTACTTGTATCAAAGGACTCTGTTTTACAGAGAATCTGTTTGAGATTTTAAAAAGTACACAAAAAGATAGCTCTAATAAACATGAAGAAACACATATTTATGTCATTCTGGTGGTTCCAGCCCTACAGTTTCCAATTAAAATTCTTTCTTCACATAAGTAATATATCCAGCATAGATAACAACTTCTGCCACAAAGTCCGTAATACCATTCACTATTTGATCTTTCTGAGGACGTTGTAAAAGTGGTAGCAAAAGAAAGACAGAGTTCTGTAGGTGTAAGGTTGCCCAGCAGGGAACTCCACTGATCTCGGCATATTAGAGACTGCAAGGAAATTAAAGAATTGCTATAATGTGTGCAGAGAAAATGACATTAGGATGCAAACTGCTTCTGATTTTTACTTTTGTTCTGTTATTTTATTGTCTGGCTTAAAATTGCAACATGCATTCTTGCACAAAGTGGGAGATGAAGGAGTTGACTCCTGCCTGCTAATTTCACATCCTGATTGATGGCAATGCCATTAAAGTCACTCCTGTCCAGCAATTCCAGAAGTAGCTTTGTATTAAAATGGTTACATTTACATTTTCTCAAAATCTTTCATCCAAGAGCCTCAAAAAAGATCTGGGAGTCTTGAGAGCAGTTGGGGAATCTGCAGAAAGCACTTGGCCCTGTGGTAATTGTTGTGGTTATGCAAACTAACTTTGTCTAGAAATCACACTGGACATCTTTTAAACACCTTCTGCATCGCCCTTCTTTGTTCCGGCAGCGAGGGAGATATTCCCAAAACAGTCTCTTTCATGGTTGTCTCAAAAATCTGCTTGTAAACTTCAGAAACTGAGAGTCAGGCAGTGAGCCGAGCTGGGGTTTGTTTTATGTTTAAAAAAGGCAAAAGCGAGCTCCAGCTCTGAACTGGAGTTGTGTATTCCCAAAGCTGCATTTCTCTGACCTGACACTGATGCTAAGACAGTTATTAACATCCTACACCATTCCCGAAGCCTGCAGGACTGAATGTAGCTCCTGGTCCATCCTGGGCAGTTGGTACATCACCAGGGAGAGGGCATTTCATAGGACTCAGGCATTTCCAAAACCTCCAGCCCTTTCCCCACGTAGAAGGGCACGGAATTCAGGGAGACTCGTTCTGATGGAGAATGTCAAAGGAGCTCCTGAGTGTGCCTCACTGACTGGAGGTTAAGCAGTGTCTCTCTTTGCCTGTGGCAGGTTTTCTCAGAGCTTTATGAACAGGGAGGTTTGGGGCTTTTCTCCATGTGATTTTCCTTGTTTTGCTAAAAGTGACATGAGTAAATGAACAAGCTGAGCAGTGCTATAATGAAGGATCAGTGGGTTAATTGGGGAGATGAGTGGGAGGCGATTGTCCCCTCTCCTGCTGAGCACCTGCTGCCCAGGTAATTCATGCAGAAGTGCTGGAGGTTGTTCCTGGAGGAGATTCCTGCTGTTTTGTCAGCTACAGGAGAGGGGAATGTCCACAGAAAGGGGAAAGCAAATCAGATAAATTGAGTTTATTGCTGATCAGCCACTAGGATTTATTTTCAAGTTCTAGGAACTAACTACAAACAAAGCAGCAATTAGGGAGTCATTGCTCTTCACTCAAGAGCTCATCTCCAGCAACACCAAGGTATATTTATTTTAAGACATAGCAATGAAGGGGAAGGAATTTATTGCTCAACAAAATTTCTAAGTCAAAGGAGGACTTGCCACCCACTGGCAAAATAATTTGGTCATTTCATTTTGCTTTTTCTATTGACTTCTTTTGCTTGCCAGTTTCTCTTCTTTCCAGGCACAACATGTTCACTTTCAGTCAAACACAGCAGTTTCTAATAAAAAACAAGCAAACAAACAAACAAACAAAAAAACCAGCCAACAACAAAAAACCCAACCAAACAAGCCATCTGTAAAAAGAGAAAGGTTATTCTCATCTCCTTGTTTGGCACCTCTTCTGAATAGCACTGACTGTTCTGCCATTGCACCTTCTTTTGCACTCAAATAACAGCTAAATATCCCAAATATCTTGCATGTCTTTAGCTTTCTCTCATTTCTTCTGAACTTGAATTGATAACCGTTACTGTACCAGGTGGTTTCTTACACTCAGCAGAGCTTCACTGATGGGCACTTTATTTTCTCCATCTCTCCTCCTTTCTCTCACTTTTTCTGCCCCCTTCTATTTGTCTCTTTAGAGTACATCCTTCGTTTTTTACTCAGTTGTACTCTGACTTTGGCTTATTAGAATTTCCTGCGCCAGACAGGATGGCAGTGAGTGTCTCAGGAGGATGGAAGGGATCTGAAGCTGTTCCCAACAAGTGCAGCTTCTCTTTTTTTTTTCCCCTTCCTAAAGCAGGTGCCTTCCCTCTTTTGCATATCTGTAAAGTGCAGGGCTGTTGGGCTCAGCATATCAATCCTCTCCTCCAGCTTGGGCAGAGAAGGACCGCACCAGGTTCACAGGAAGGAACAGGCTGTATCAGTACAGATTTTAGAGCACTGTGGAATATAACTGTAAAAGTCTCTGGAGTTCTGAATAAATGACTACAGATGTGACACTTCTGAGTGGGATTTGTCTCAAAGACAGAAAGAGCTGGAAACTGAGCCCCACATAGTTCTTTTCTCTTTTGAAAGGTTAAAGCAAAAGGATTAAGGATGCAGCGTATACTGGGATATTTTTAATTTTGAAGGAGAAATTCAATGGACAGATGAATTTATTTTCCAGTATTTGAAAATAGGGAGGGGTGCTGAGGAGGAAAAGAAGGCTATCAGATTGAAAAATAGTACCTTCTACACATCACAAGAGGTGTATTAGTCACTTACTTTGGTAAAGCTATGCACACCCATATTCAGGAAAACTGAGCTGCAGGATTATTTTCCCAACATAGCCTTTCCCTTTTTTCCCCTGCAGAAAACAGGGATGGCACAGGAAGTGGTTTAACTTGCATACGTGTGTTAACATCTCTGACACACTCAGCCAAGGAGGAGGAGTGCGGGGTTTGCTCACTTCTAAGTGTGTGTTAATTATTGACTTCAAACACACATGACTTTTGCACTGCAGAACGGTGGCACATGTGACACTCGGAGTCATCAGGGACTTTGGGCCTATTTGAGTTGTCAGAATTCTTAAGAGCTTATACCTGAAATTTGCCTTCAGTAAACACATATGCTTCCTTTCATTTTAAAAAGGGCACAAGGAAGGACTAGACTATTTATTTAGCTCCAGGGTGCCATCGGTTTTGATGTGACTGTTTCCAACTTGAATAGATAAAAACTCAGGATTCCTGGGGAAAAAAATCATTAGGAATACTTTTTGTTCTGCAAAGTGATCATATTTATTCTGCTTTATGAAGTAGTTAATTTTTAGATTGATCTTCATGTGTTGCATACTCTAAATGTATGAAAAATGCTGAAATGGAAACATCATCTGCAATATAAATTACAGTGAGAACCTCTCTATAGGCCAAGGAAGTGTGGTTGGTAGGTGATTCTGCTGTGCAAGGAATAGAAAATTACAGAATCACAGAATGTTTGGGTTGGAAGGGACCTGATCTTCAGAAGAAGCCTCTTGTCATATGAGCACTCCCAGTATATTCTTTCCTTCCATGGAATGACATTTAGCATTGCATGTGCCCATTTTATAGCACAAAATATCAGGAGGCTTTCTTCTGTTCATGATGCACCAGGAAAATGAACCTTAACTCCTTCTTCTTTATTTTTAAATTGTCATTGGATCCTGCAGCGACACACACACACACATACACACACATTCCTGTTCTGTGTGCCTCAGAATCTTCATATGAAAAAAAACACAAAAAGCAAACTAGTGCAAGTCAACATGCTCTCTGTTAGTATAATTCCTAATATTGAACTATTGTTTTATTCCACAGAATAAAGCAATTAAAAATTAGAGAATATTCAATAAATAAGTCTGAGTTTTTTCATGCTTGACATGCTCCCTGATTATGCCTGAGCATTCTGACACACGCATGATCATTGATATTTGATACTAGTGTGTTGTTAACTGGCTAGAATCTGTAATTCCTATAACTATATGAGGTAAATCTGCGTGATTATCCTAAGTAAAATCAGCTTGTATTCATTTGATGGTGAACTGAGAACTGAGTGACTCTGAGAGGTTTCACTGTGTCTGGGTAAGATGCCATGCCGTCAGATGCCTCTATATATTTCTAAAATTAACATTCTGCATATGTGTGCAGAGGTAAGAATGGCCTAGACTCATTTCCTGGCTGCCTCCATAGGAGATACAGCCTGGTTTGATTTGCTCTCTTTTCATCATTGAGGCCCAATAAATGTTTAGATTGCTGAAAATTAGGCCTACAACTTTTAATGCATTTAGCTTTTCTTTTGTCTTTGTATAAAAAAGAAGAATCTTTTATAGCAGGGGAAAACGTGCAATTTGTGGTCGTAAGGCAAGGAACATTTGTGTTAACTGACGAATGTGCTTTAAGTTTGCATTACTTTAACATCTCATTTCTCTCCCGTTCTACTGGATGGATTTTTATGACTGTGTGACTTGAAAAAAAAGTGGTGAATCATGATGGGAATCTGTAGGGATGTATGCAGAGGAGAAAATAAGGGACTGCCATCATCATCTTACCATGTGGCACAAGAAAGTGCATCTAGTGCACTTCTTCAGGCAGCTGGACGGAAAGGGGGGGGATTTCTGTGCCACGTGCAGCTGGCACAAGTTGACCCTGGAACGTTTGCGCTGAGGTTCCCGAGCGCGCCGAGGAAAATCTGTGGGTTCCCTGTGGTGAAACACCGCGCGTTTCCCTTTTTCCAGATAACACCCTGAGCATCCTGGCCAAGCACAGCGGGTTCAGCCGGCAGAAGCAGGAGGTGTACCTGCTGCCCATCGTCATCAGCGACGGCGGCACGCCGCCCATGAGCAGCACGGGCACGCTGACCATCCGCGTGTGCGGCTGCAGCAGCGACGGCACCGTGCAGTCCTGCAACGTGGAGGCCTACGTGCTGCCCATCGGCCTCAGCATGGGCGCCCTCATCGCCATCCTGGCCTGCATCATCCTGCTGCTAGGTGCGTGCTCCCGGCGCGGCCCGCGGGCACGGCTCCCCTCGTGCCTGGGGCGTGGAGGGAGGGCCGGGACTCCCAGAGGAGGAGATGGTCCAGGGCAGTGCAGGTGCGGCAGCATTGGCAGTCCTGGCAGGGCTGAACCCTCCCGCGCCGAGAGCTGGACGGAAGCGTCAGAGCAAAGTCCCTTCCTGGAGTAGTCGGACAGGCAAGTTAGAGAATAAACAGGTGTGGAATGGGAAACTGGAAATCAAATCAGGGGTCTTGAGTAGCAAGGTGAACACAGGATATACCACAGATGATGGAAAAGGAATTGCTGTATCTTCTAAGATTTGCATGAACCACTGAATCGTAGAATGTCCTGAGTTGCAAGGGACCAACAAGGATCATCCAGTCCAGCTCCTGTCCCTGCACAGACCCCCCAGCAATCCCAGCCTGTGCACCCCTGGGAGCGCTGTCCAAAGGCCCCTGGAGCTGTGGCAGCCTCGGGGCCGTGCCCATTCCCTGGGGAGCCTGGTCAGTGCCCAGCCCCCTGTGGGGCCAGCAGAAGCTGTTCCTGCTCTCCAGCCCAGCCCTGCCCTGGCCCAGCTCCGGCCGTTCCCTGGTGCTGTCTCTGTTCCCAGAGCAGAACTCGGAGCTGCCTCGGGCGGCCCCTCTGGGCCCTGCCTCATCCTCAAATCCCTCCTTTGGATGCTTTCTTATAGCTCTATATCTTTCTATTATATATATTTAAATTTATATATTTTTATTATGAGTTTATTCTGGGTTGTAATGGCACGAGAGACACTGAAGCTTTACAAGCTAAGCAGCATGGTATATTTTAATAAAACATACAACATTTGTATACAACATCAAGCGGGAGAGAGAACGGTGAAGGAAGAGGCCTATTTCTGCACTTCACAGCTTCGCTTTGTAACCGAGATTTACATCAGTAACTGAGATTTCAGCATTGAGCTGCAAAAAACAAGTGTAACCCATTTAGAGTTTTTTATGCATCTGTCCACAATCCTGAAATTGAGCTAAGCGCTTTCTTTCTTTCTTTCTTTCTTTCTCCCCTATTGTCTCATTCCCTTTTCAGTTATATAAAGTGAGTCTCTCGCAACAGGTAGAAAAAGACACTGATTTCCTTCTGCCATTAGGGCTTTGTTTTCAGAAAAAACACCCTCTAATTTTGGAAAACACCATCCATAATGTAGATCATTATAGGCTATGTGAATAATGATAGTCTGACTTAAATTCCAAAGGGAAAAGCTGTTTTCTAAATTTGAGGCTCAAAATGAGAAGTATGGGAAATCTTATTGCTTATCTAAAATTGAGTTTCAGATGTAAATACGAGCTGATAATAAAAGACTAAAGGACTAATCAGAGCTTCTGATCAAACTGCCATCACAGGTATGGGGTTGAAGTTATAGGTCTTTCAGCTTTTCACCCTTATTACTCCCAATTCCACACAAAGCAGCCTCTCACCTTCCACACTGGCACTCATCATGTAGTGCTTGGATTGGAATTTTTTTGCCTAACCAGCTTGTGGTGCTCTCTTTGCAGTCATTGTGGTGCTGTTTGTAACACTCAGAAGACATAAGAATGAGCCTCTGATCATCAAAGATGATGAAGATGTGAGGGAAAACATCATTCGCTATGATGATGAAGGAGGTGGGGAAGAGGATACGGAAGCGTTTGACATTGCAACTTTGCAAAATCCAGACGGAATTAATGGATTTTTGCCTCGTAAGGATATTAAGCCCGATCTTCAATTTATGCCCAGGCAGGGTCTTGCACCTGTTCCTAATGGTGTTGATGTTGACGAATTTATTAATGTCAGGCTTCATGAAGCTGACAACGATCCCACAGCTCCACCATATGACTCTATCCAGATTTATGGCTATGAAGGCAAGGGGTCAGCGGCTGGTTCCCTTAGCTCGTTGGAGTCCTCCACATCAGACTCAGATCAGAATTTTGACTACCTCAGTGAATGGGGTCCTCGCTTTAAAAGACTTGGAGAACTTTACTCAGTTGGAGAAAGTGACAAAGAAACTTGACAGTGGATTACAAACTTTTCCCCTGTTGACTTAATGATCATGTAATATTCTAGGGCCACTGCTGTTAGTTAAAACTAATGTGGCTTTTTGTTTTAGAGGCAAGTTTAGCGCCAGTCATCTATAAAATCAACTACATTGTAATGTTGAACCAAAAAAAAAAGTATATGTTAGGAGGTTAAGTCTTGTGGAGTGTGAAGTAAAGTATGTGGAGTGTCTAGAAGTCTTTGGATATTTGATATTCACTTGACCACTCTGAAGATGGAGATTTGGATCTTTGATTATCTTCAGTGAATTGAAAAGAACAAAAAAGAAATTGGTGCTCTCTTAGAAAATGGACTTGCAGGGATTTGCTGTTGAACAGTAGCTCCTGCCAGTATGTGTAAAGCTAAAGGTTTGTTTCTGCATTGCCAACAAAGATCCCGCCACAGAAATGTTAAAAGCAATATCTTGGTCTTCTTAGCAATGCTGAACAGAAATAGCATTGCAAATTCTACTGGCTCCTACTGTGCAGTGACCATCCGTTGTACATACAGTAATTGTTGGCCACGTAACCACAGACTGAATATCATCTTTAAATATTGTGTCAAGCCTTAAAATATTCACATGTTCTTAATCCATTCCAGTGATGGGTAATAAATACTACTAATGTGTAGAGATTCCGAGGCAGGGCTGCAAACCCCTGCTTTACAAAAGGATCTTTTTTTTCTAGAAGGAGGATCAATCCTGTGCTTCGTCTTCTGAAAGGAAAAACTGTGAAATGGGATGGACTTACATAAATGAAAGAATTGCTGATTTTATTGCTAAAGATCGAATTTATTTGTTTAATCTTTGAAATAAATATTTTATTGATGTCCATTACTGCTTTTATTTATTAAGACTGATAATCTATAGAATAAGATTATGAAGAAAACTAAATTATATCAGTTAGATTTTTTTTCTATATATAATGAATGTTTAATACATGTACATTTTGAAAAGAAAACTGACAAATTGTTGCAGATTAAAGCAGTTCCCTGTCCATTTGCAGTAGCTGAATTTTAAGAGAATGCTGGCAGAAATTAAACTTTCCCGGAGAAAACTTTTGACAGTTTTATACCTTCTTCATAAATCTAGTACCTGGTGTTTTTAATACAAGCACAAACAGCTGGAAGTAAACTGGTTCATGTGAATATTTAAACTATAGACTTTTAGAAATCCACACATAACACAGTACAGTAAAAAAACATGCTTATAGTTCTCCACTGTATTAGAGCAGGAACCAGTGTGTACATAATTTTACTGCTTCTGTTATTAGCATTTTTTTCTATAATATTCATAGTGATGCACCAGGGCTCTTGCACACAGAGAAAGAACACTAGAAGCTGCAAGCATACTCAATTTGTAATGCAAACTTGCCATTTAGAAGTAGCAATTGTATAAGAAAACTACGTATTACATGCAAATCATTTTAATTTTCTACTTTGTTTTGAAGCTATATTATCGTTTGTTTATTTACTCCATGTATTGTATTCAGAGAAACTCCTGTATTGTTTCCTACTTTGTGAAATATATTTTTATAAATACTTTTCTTGTTATTGCTTTTCTTTCAGGTTTACCTGGGCACTGCAGAAATGAATCTGCCTGAATAACTGCACGGTTTTTTGAGGAATGTCGTTTCTGCAAAATCATTTCTTTATTAGTTGAATACAGACAAAATAAAAAAAAAAAAAAAGGAGAATATTTGAAACAATTTTTGACACTGATTCCAGAATTAGATGTGCAGCAGCCTGCTATCACAGGAGTTATGAGTGTCTGATTCACTGCAAAATAACCTCACACATTTTATGGTATAGCATTTCTAGTTAAAACAACTCACTGACTTTAAGTTCCTCAATAACACTTGTCCTGCAAACGAAGAATTCTCAATGCATTGCCCCCAGTTTTGCCTGTGTTTCAAATGGAAACATTTACTCTGCTTTAGCTGCAGCATGGCTGGGTTTAATGACTGTAGTCTGTGGACAACTAATACATTAATACCACTTTGATATGTGTTATAAAGATTTTATCGAAACTAATGAAGTACCCAATACATTTAAGTTACACTGCATTAAAAAAAAAATCTTTTGAATAATTGTATCTAAAAATTTTAGTAAAACACTAAACTAAACAGTGAAGTCCTCTAAGCATAGAAAAGAAGCAGTCCTGAAGATTTCAGTGAAATCAAACATATTTCTGTAACAGACTGCAGTGAAAGCCAAACACACTCTTACTCATCACTTGCTGCAAGTGCCAGGGTGTTCTGAGCTGCCATGCCAGATCCAGTGCCAGTGTAAATGGCACAGGGATTCGGAACTGGGGCGATTCCTGGTGCACACCCCGATGCTGGGAGCCGGAGAAGGGGCTGTGAGCACGGATCACGTTATTGTCTGTGGCCGCATCAGCGTTCAGGGCAGGGCGCTCTGACTGTAGAGTTTGGCAAAGCTCTTTTGTGAGAAAACTCACAAACGGATAACCTTCTGATTGCCTCTCTGATTGAAAGTTCCATCTGAGACCACGACAGCGCATTCAGTAATAAGATTTCCAGGAAAAAAATCCCATCACCGGCACTGTAGGAGAGGCAAAGCATGACAGAAATCTCATCATTGTCAGTCAAAAAGACATGGGAGTTACTGCTGCTGGGCAGAGCTCTAAATTGGGCATTTCTACAGCTTTTAAACATGAATAGCTACAATGCAAAGGGGAGAAAAGAATTAATGAATTTCTGACCTGTCAATAGAGATGTGCTGTTTCTTGTGCCACTGCTTCCTCACTGAAGGGAAATGATTAGTTCTGCAAACTAATTCCATTTCATTTGAATATAAAATTTATACCACTACATGTTAGAGGGTTAAATGTTGATCATCCGGTTTTCCAGTGCTTCTCCTTTTTTTTGACAATAAAATTAACTCAGCATAAAATCATTTTGGATAACACAGTATTTAGGGGGATTAGATCAGATCGTTCTACATTTCACATCCAGATTTAGACATATTAGCGACACTCTTTTTAAGCGTGTAAAATCGTAATTCATCGTTTTCAACAACATTTAATTAGCCATTGACTCATTCCAAGTGACAAGGAAAATGCATTAAATTAGAATTATTAATACTGATAAATTTGAGAAGTAAATTCTCGAAATCTTTTACAAGTGCCAAGCGCCTTAGAGTCCCACTGATCCTGGCCTGCCTTCACCTGGCTGTGCCTCACATCATTTGTCACAACTGCTGAAGTAAATCATCCCAAACATGAAAGCTGGAATTCTGAGCTTTTGGCCTGCACTTTGGAAGGACACAAAATTCAGCTCAGGCGTTTCAATCTGAAATCACTGCGAATGTCTGTACGTGTTTACTAAATATAACTTGGATGGCTAAAGGTCTTCAATGTGTCCTGTCCTTTAGAGCAGCTGAAAGCAGATGCTGTTTGTGTGCTCTGACCTTGAAATCAGATCATGGCAAGCTCATTTAAATATACTTTTTTACCTGCTATCGTTACACCTTTTTGTCTAGGATGACTTTGAACTGACTGTGAAATTTAGAGGAGAGAAAATGGCTCAAGACTTTCATTTAAATCAGCAGTTGCTGATCACAGGAGAAACATTTAACACTATGGCAACTCCAAATCCCATCAGCTCCGTGGCAGCGCAGCAGCGACAATTCTCAGCCTGGAGAACAGACAGGATGTCTGTGAAATAGTCTGCTTGGAATAACTCTATTTGTACAGCTCTGCTAGAGATGGATCTGCTGATTTTAATATAAAGAGAAAAATAAATCAGCTCTACTACACCCATGCAGTTGCACCTACCTACAGATGTGTGTGGCAATTTTTATTTTAACAGCCTGCACGGTCGTGGAATTCTAGAAATGGATAAATGGGTTTAGAAAGCTTCTCCAAGGTCTGTCCAGCCAGAGGAAACCTTGGCAGGTAGCCTGTTTCTGTATCTGATTTCCTTGGGATATAATTTCAGTCTGAATGGAGCTGTTGGGCTGTTTCTCTTCTTTTGCCTGCTCCTATCTCCACCGCTTCATCTATCCTGAGCTGTAATGCTGGGAACGTGATGTTGGGAAGTTCATTAAGTCCTTGGAGCTCTTTTTCAGCTGCTCTGTTCAGGGACTGGAAAATGTAGCTCGCCCAGGATGGTGAAGTTCACCAAGCTCCCTTCTTCCTCAGGGCAGACTGAACAGTCTGAGTTACTCATACTAAAGGACTGTTTCTGTCTTTGAGTTATGCTGAAAAATCTGAAGCTAATGATGGTGCTTTTTAATTAATAGAAAAATATAAATAATAGAAAAAAAATGTTCTCTAGCAGCAGATATTCACAAGGGTTTCTGATCGAGGGAAGTGAAAAGTTCATCAAAAGCTCATCAGAACTGGAGGGACAGGACAGGGGGGAGTGGCTTCCCACTGCCAGAGGGCAGGATTAGATGGGATATTCGGAAGAAATCCTTCCCTGTGAGGGTGGGGAGGCCCTGGCACAGGCTGCCCAGAGAAGCTGTAGCTGCCCCTGGATGCCTGGAAGTGTCCAAGGCCAGGCTGGACTGGGCTTGGAGCACCCTGGGACAGTGGAAGGTGTCCCTGCCCATGGCAGGGGGTGGAATGTGATGAGCTTTAGAATCCCTTCCAACCCAAACCATTCTGTGATTCGTTGTGAAAAGATTGCTCAAAAAATTATTTTTGAGATTTAGAAAGATTTTAGCCATGGCAGGATACCCTAGTGAATTAAAGCTTAATAAAAATAAAAATATGAAAAGTAAAAAGTTAGACTATTCACTGTTGGTAGAGTTTGCTTTCAGCCCACAGCACGTGTCATTAGCAGAAAATAGAAAGTACTGATGGAGTGAGCAATGAAAGCTTTCTGTGCTCTATCATTCAGATAAGTTGGACTTGTATTATTTCTACATTTGTACACTATTTGGGCAAGATAATATTCTGGCTTTGCAGAAGGTGGAAACCAATTTAAGTTGCTGTGTAATTCACAGTGATGGGTTTTGTAATCACACTGCAAAATGAGTCTAGCTGCTGTATTATACAATACTGATACTGGCTTATGTGCTGCAGAACTAGACCCTCTCCAAATAATGTCATAGTATTCTAAATGAGAAAATACAAAAGTCCTGACAATGCTTTTTGTGCAACTGCAACTAAGACATCTTCCAAAATGGCTAATAAAAGCGAGCTGAAATGCAGAGTTTCTGGCAGAGCCTTGTAAATGTGCTCATTAGCATTGCAACACAACTATTTCTTCTTTTTTTTCCTTCCTCATACCCCCCCACCCCCCCACATTGCAAATATTAAACCAGTGAAATACACAGCATGAAAATATCAGCCTTCTCTTTGGAGGGATATGGAATAATTTGCAAAATTCCCTTTCTTGTCTTTCCACTGTTCCTGGTGCCTGCTTGCAGTAGGGCTGTGAGAGGACAGGAAGGTTGGAGGGATGAGTAGAGGGTGCCTGGTTTATTTTCCTAATTTCTAGTATGAGGCAGTAGTACCCTCTCCTGATATTTTTCTGTGCACTCCCAAAATACTAATTAAATCTAATAATGACAGCTGAAATTGCTGTTCATCAGGCCATCACAGGCCAAATATCCCATGGAAGATACCTAGAGAATCATAGGATGATTTGGGTTGGAAGGGACCTTAAAAATCATCTTTTTCCACCCCTGCCATGGGCAGGGACACTTCCCACTATCCCAGGTTGCTCCAAGCCCTGTCCAACCTGGCTCTGGACACTTCCAGGGATTTCTATATACAGTCTGTGTACAGACTCAGTCCATGGGCCTTATGAACACGGAGGTTTCTTCCTTTACTCCTGTGGGAATGCTCTGCTTTGTGAAGGTTGGAAGAATCAGCCAGTAAGGCAGCAGGCAGGTAGCACTGCTCACTGATGCCAAAAGGATGGATGATTCTGGAGTGGGTCCTCATCTTGTATCTTTGGGGCTTTGGATTGGATAAGCCTTCATTTTTTTTCCTTCAAAATATTGAACAGCAAAGAAAGTCAATGCCCTGCTTTTCATAACAGCTTGGTTTTGAATTATAAAACAGGTCCTGTGGTTGGGGGGGGTCTTTTTGTCATTTCTTTCTTTGTTAGTGGAATGTTCACTGATGGCAGCATTGACACAGTTCATTCTGCCAAATTTCACAAGCTGGCAGTTTTACCAAGGAATATGAAAACAAAAGATGTGCATTTTTTAACTGAAATATTATTTATATAATTGGGAGCAACAAAACCAGTTGAATCACCTTTAAAATAAACGCCAACAGTTCCATATTTCCTGCCACAGGAAACTTTTGTTGCCAGATTGCTTTTGGACTCCTTTCCAGATATACCAGTGCTGGTGTGAGCTTCATATGCAAGGGAATACCTCAGTCTCTTTAGACATTGTTGAGGAATCAGTTTCCTTGTTTTATAAGAGAAGATTATCACGGCTTAAACCAAGGGATGCAGAAATAGGGCGTTCTGCTCGAATTCACGTGCACAAGTGGAATTCAGAGCTGAGTCCAGTGAGATCAGGGCAGATGGGCAGAGGGAAGCACCACCTTATTTTGGCAACACCTGTGACCTCTTCCTTCCCCCAACCAGGGGCTCTTGTGCAGCTCTGAAGCACAGGGTTATTTTGTGGGGGTTTAGCCCAGCCTGTGCCATGGCAGAGTGGTGGAGGTGGCCAGGAGCCTGTGGTGTCCGGAGGGACAGATGTTCCTCCAGGGTCTGTGTCTCCAGACAGCTTTTAGAGCTTTCCAGTCAGCACTGGCCTCATTCCAGCTGCTGCAGTTCCAGGTCTGAGCTGTTTCCAGCTGCAGCCACCCAGTATAACCCGTTACACCAAATAAAGGCAGGGCATTGTTGGGTAAAATGTCATTGCAGCGCGGAGCGGGAGGTACAATTAATCCTTGCACAAAAAGGTCAAGTATGAATCATCAAACGCTGTAGGGTTTTAATGGATATTTTCCAACCCTCTTATATCACATGGAACAGCAGCCGTGTATTTTATTCTATATAATACTTCTTCCATAAATAAAAGTAACAGCCGATGACAAAGGGGCTTTATTTAGACTGTCATAAATGTCTGCTGCTTCTGTTTTCATAATTTACCAAAAAAAAAAAATAAAATCAGGAAATTTTCAGCCCAGGATTATATAGACCCAGTCTAATATTTGACCAAAACAGAAGACTCCACTTCTCTCTTCTTTCTTTCCCATCCTCATGAATGCTTTTGGTTTAATTAATTAATTAAATTTAGGATTGTGTCTGCTCTTGTCCATGTGGCAGTTTGTTTGAGAGCTTTTTAATTCAGACTCAAACCTTTCCTTTCAGGCAGCCTGCTAATATCAGAGAGGGAAGAAAAGTGTTATCTTGCAAACCCGTGATTGCCTTAATAACTATATTTCAAGTTTTCCCACCGTTTCTGTTTCTGAAAATATTTTATCACTTAAAAATGCATGAAAGTATTAGGTGAAGTGGGATTTTTTTTGCAACCCTAATGTGGCACAAACAGAATGTAGTAATTTTGAGAATTTACTTCCCCTTATGCTTCACAAACGAGCACATATTGATGTGAAGAGTTGTGGGTACCACAAACCAACTTGCAGTTGAGAATAGAAAGAAAAAAGAAAGAGATTTAAAACTTAAGAAAAAAAAAGATATATTGTCCTAAATTTTCAGAATTATTTAGTCTGGTTTTAATTTTCATTTCCCACATGTGGATTCTAGAGTCCCTGTGTGCTCACTGGCTTTGCATCACTGAAGGCTCTGGGTTTAGCCCCAAGAAATGCTACACCAAATGTTACACTGTGGAACAGACTACATGGATAAAATCCTTATTGTCCATTCAGGAGATAAGATCATGACAGTTCAGGTGAGGGGTTTTTTTAATAGAAAGTTACATTTTGTATTGAAAGTTGTGTCTGCTGCTGAACGTTCTTGGGTTCCTCCTGCATCCTTCAAGCCTGATAACAAGTGCCAATACAAGAAACAAGTCTTTTGCAAAGTGAAAACCATTGTTTCTCCTTATGAAAAATTGAGCAGTGGCTGCAGCATTTTATTCCAGTCATATTTTCAGTGTATTTTGTGGAATTTTTTTGTGGCAATACATGCATATACTGTCAGTCATAGGAAAATAATTTGTATTAAGAGAACACACACCATTGCTGCAAGTGATCCTCTCATCATGGAACTTGGTGGCCTGATATCAATTTAATTTTTGGCAAGGAATTCTGGGAACTGTAGTCCTCATGGAGAGCCTGGATATATTCATTTGTCACAAGCTGGGTAAGGCAGTGATGGTCCCACCTGGTCCCACCCCCTGCCACTGCTCCAGGTGTGAGGGTTGATTAATCTATTCTGGTTTTTTTTGTTTCTAATTGCTTTTAGGTGGTAGGTGAAGCACAAAAGACTCAGCAAGGCACTAAGGCAGCTGTAATACAATGCATCCTGGTCTAACCTAATTCCTGAGCAGGTAAGTGTGTGGCAACCATTTTTATATTTATTGAAAGAATTTTCCTTAAAAGCTGAAATTCAAATTTTGGAAGTGCTTATAAAATATTGTTTGTATTCACAGCACTTGGTGTTATACATAAAACATTAAAAAAAGTTTCTAGAAGTGGTGAAGAGCTAATGAGGAGAAAGGGATACAGCCGAAAAAAGAAAAAAAATTTAAATTATTGCAGCGAGCAGTTCACCTGCCTCAAAGGGCAGAAACTTCCTCTGTGCAGGGAACCAGAGTGAGATCTATTCAGCACTTAATTAACACTTAAACCCACAAAATATGGCCCTGTGCACTGCGATGATTTTCTCTGAGGACACAAGCACAGAGAATAAGTTCCAAACTTGCAGCTATTGCCGTTCCTCTGGCAGTCTCATACATCACTGGAACTTTCCTGCCTTCACAATTCTGCTGTGCAGTGTAAGCTGAAAATGCTCGAAATTGTAGCAGTCAGCTGGTGAGAATTCAGATAATGCACAGGAGCTGCAAGTGAACGAGCAGCTAAAACAGAAGGTGTCACTTGTAATCCAATCACTGGGCTGCAATCTGAGGCTGGGGATAATTGTTTGGAGCGTGTGTGCAGTAAGCCCCAAATCAGATTGGGAATGGAGCGATTTGTGGGATGAGTAGCAGAGCAGAAAGCAACATAAATGAGAATAAAAACCCAGAACGTTTTTCTCCAAAATGCGCTGTAAATATGAGACAGAGTATGTGTGTGTAGGATGAGAGAGAATGGCAAAGAAACTACGAAAACGTTGAAAAAGATTATCCAATGGGTCAGTTTATACAGTTCTCGAGCATTTCTATTCTTGTGGGATAACTCTTAGAAAATTTATACATCTGCTCAAGTTATTTTCTTCACTTCTCCCATCGGCAACACAACTTTATTTTTTCTTGGTACAGAGGAATCGTCATCACATGATCTGAGCAATAATGTATGTCTGAGGATCTGACTATGCCTTAAACAGAATTTTGTGTTTCACACTGCCTTTCACCCGGGGGTGAAAGACAATCAAACATCTTACAGGAGCCCTTTCTGATGTTGCTGTGTTTCATCCCTTTGATTTGATGATATTTATACAGATCCTTTGCCTACTGCAAACTGAAGGAATGAAAGGTGAGGTGGACTTTTTTTTTTAAAAAAAAAGGAACCACTCTGACAGGTCCATTTCAGAAAAACAGCGTGGGGTAAAGAAATTGTTTTCATCCAATTTGGTAGAGTTTCACAACAAGAAATGAACATAATAATTATTTTTTTTTCTTATAGACTATTTTCGAGAACAAATGGATTTCTGTATCACCACTGATTTGCACATGCACTAGGGAGAAAATTACAATGATCCCAGTGATCTTATTATTGATGCTAAAAGATAGCTGGATAACTCCAAGTTTTTTCTTGAATTCCCAAGTTTAAGCCCAAATTTGACTGCAGAGGAACCTTCACCGTGATACACACAGTGTGGACAGCACTGCTTGAGCTGGGAATTGCATCCACACTGCTCAGCTGTCTGCAAGCACTGAGCATCCCGAGTCCTGATGCCACAGAACATTCTCATATTTTCCTTAGAATCACAGAAAAAATGAGTTTGGAGGAAAGGTCCTCAGAGGTGCTCCCCTGCTGGTACAAGTCCTAAGCAAGTCCAACATTTGTAGTGGCTTCCTTCCCTCCGTGAGGCTGGAATGTCTTTCCAGGAAAAGCAGTGTCAGGGTCTCTGTAGGATGCTAAGGCTTGGATGCATTCCTGGAAATATCTGTTTAGATGTGGCCTAAATGAGTTCAGCTCTATCAGAAAGGCTCATTCTGTGTCCTCAGGGGACCAGAGCAGGACTATTTTGCTGTCTCACAGTAGCACTCAACACATTCCTAAGTGTAAATAAAAAAGGGCATTAGAACCAAAGCCACAGCAGGTGAAGATTAGGAGTAAAATTTCTAGACCCTGCAAAATTAATTCCTCTTGACAGTTAAGAAAAAAAAGACTTTCAGATCTTGTTTTGTAAAAATATGCATTAAGCTTAAAGCAGATCTATGAGACTATAAATAACTTGAATTTTTGAGTAGGAATTGTCATTGTAATACATGGATCAATAAAGAGGATTTATATAGTCCCCAAGCAGATGCTTCAGAACAATGGTCAATTCCTCATTACCCTTTACTCTGAGCCTGTCTCATTTTATGTGCTATCCTCTCAAAAAATATTCCTGACTGATGTCTGTGTGCTTTGCTGATGATGTGCCTGTGGAATTGTTACAGCCAAACTTTTATGTGGAGAGAGACAAAAAAATTCACCCTCCTACCAGTTCTCCTCTCCCACCTCTACTCTGGCTTCTGAAAGAAGATAGATGTGCTTTCCTAAGCTAAAGACCATTTAGCCAATTGTGCTTTTACTTATCTCCCCTTTGCTATGGTATAGATGTTTTGTGTGAATTGTATGTTCATCACATGTTTTGTGTTATGTTTGAGTCCTGGGTGGTAAATGATTTTTAAACATACACCAATCATTTAAATGGGAATGTTATGTGCCAAAATAGTGTCTTTTTCAGGATCTGGTACTGTGTTTATGGATATCTGTGCAAGAGGAACAGAAGATAAACTTGGTTTAAATGACAGAGTCTCTGAAAAAAAATTAAAATGTGGCATTCAAGCTGGATAATTTTTGAAGTCCATCTCAACAGTAAAGAAAGAATAAGGACAATTTGCTCTTATATTGCCTGAGATCACTGAATGGTAGAAAGGAAGGCAAAAAGGAGCAAATGATACTGAATTGGTGAGAGACACAATGAGGGAGGTTAAAAAGTCACTGCTATTCACAGGAGGTTCCTCAAGCATTAACCTGGTTATTTACCTCCCTATTGGAGCAGAGAAAGAGCACATTAATAGTCTAATTAATAGCCAGGCTTTAGAGGCTCCAGCACTTCAAGGCAGTGTAACAAGTTTTTCTTGAGAGATTGGCTCCATCAAGAGTGGAAGTGAATTGAAGAGAGGAGCAGAACACTTCTGCCTCTTTAATGTACTTTATTTTAAGTTTCCATGGCTGTAGTAGCTGGATGCTCATTTTCTCACAGTTACCTGCACAGCACCTCAGAGCTGCTGTTTAGCACCTTGCACAAATTAAACACCTGAAGCTGGGGCACTGAAGGAGTTGTTCAGGGCCACACAGAAAATGTGATAAAGCAGGAACCTTAACCTAAAACCTGTGCTGTAAGACCAGGAGAGCCTTCTTCCCTATTTGTATTAAAGCAGAAAGAGCTGGAACAAGTGAACAGAACACGCTATAGCTGGAGAAAGTGTAACAGAAAAGAGCAGATTTTATTTTTTTATTGTTTGATTACAGTTTCTTCAGTTTACATAGTTGTGATGTCCTTCAGCTGAAGTGAACGAGAACCTTCCATTGGATCTTATCAGTGTGGCCAACATTAATGATTTCTCAATATTTAGAGAAGTCAGCTGCCTCATTCTTTAGGAATATTTTAAATGAACCAATCTGGAATTTTGTACTCAGTTCAAGATCCAGATATTTTTTGGTCTGCAAATTAATTGGCATGTCCCTGCCCTCCTGTGAGTGCAAAGGAAGTGCTGTGTGGGAAAGGCATTTCTGAGTAGTCCAAATGGGGATGGTCGTCTCAAGAGAGGAAAAAATTACTCTGGCTTGCTTTTTGTACCAAAGGGATGCTCTGGATAATCAGTTAAAAAGCCTTTGAAATGAACCTTCAAAAATTTTAGAATCATCCCTCCCTTATAAAAAGGCCTTTCTGCATCACATCAGTGAGATGAAATGAAGATGAAGGTTGCTCTGTTTCAAATTATTTCTTTCTGACATTAGTTTGAATTTGGCTTTTCCTCCCTCCGCAGCAATCTCAGTGGAGATCGTGTGGCACGGGCTGCTGCTCCCGTGCTCTGAGATTTTACATTTCAATGATATGTTTGTATTCCTAGATCTAAGCAGATAAGTAGGGATTCGAGCATGCCCTGAATCTGGAATGTGCTGTCCTCGAATTAGGGAATAAATGTGCTCATCGTGGGTTAGTTGCTCCCGAGGGACTGGGGCTGGAGGATTCCGAGTGTCCGTGGTGTGAGCTGAGCCCTGCCTGAGCTCACGGGGGTGATGGGTCCCGCTGAGAGCCCACTCTGGAGTGCCCTGGCACCCCCAGCAAGGTCCTGCTCGTCTGAAGGGGCAGCTTTGGCATGTGGAGGTCTTGGCCAAATGGCCATTGTTGCCTGTCCCCAGCTGGGCTCTGAGGAGAAAACACAGGGGGTCTTGTCTTGGGAAAAAATGGAGGGTGTGTCCTGTGGAAGGAAATAACACATTCTGGGTAGAGAGTTTGCAGGTTTCTCATTCAAATCCTGGATATCCAATATGCTTGAGAAGCCTGGTTCTCTTTATTACAGCACAATGTGTGTGACAGTGATGAGACCCCCCCGTGTCCCCTCCCCCTTCACCACACACCCCCTCTCCCTTGGGATTGTCCCTGGTGGGCAGTGTGAACTGTCCTAAGATAAGAACACAGTGTGAGACTTGCAGGAGGAGCTCTCTGGGTACTTGAATAATTAATATATTCCAGGGACGGGGAGCTGTGGTGGTTGACTTTGGTGCACATCCGCCTGCAAAAGTGTGTAAAATGCTGGTGCAGACTGGGCCAGCTGGGAAAACTGGTGTCCCAGGGCTGCAGGCAGGTTCTGGGTGGATCCCCTGCAGGGTGTGTCCAGGTCCAGCCTGACCACGGGAACACTCACTTTGGGATGAGTAAGAGCTCTCAGATTGTCACACACAGAGACAAAACCCCAAAGCAGCTCCACAGGGGCTCCGTGCCTGTGCATTCGGCGAGGCCAGAGGCTGCAAACCTGTGCATTCCCACCCAAACCTGCTTCTGGTATCACCCCCTAGAGCTGTTTCTATCGCAGACTGCCTTGGCAGTATTTCTTTGCTGTATTAGCAATAAATCTGATCATAATCACCCCCGTAAGCAGTGCTGTATTTCCCGTGCCTGACCGAGAGCCTTCCCTCTACTGCTCTGCTCTCGTGTCAGCTGGAACCAAACAAACAGGGTGGCTTTCTAGACTATGAGCTTTTTTCTGCTTTAGGTAACAACATTCCATAACCTATCCATCCAGATTCCTGACCATTTCCTCCACCACTGTGAATCTGCAGTAATTTCAGTGAAGTGAGGTAATCCAGAGCCAGCTGAAGGCAGCGAAAAGAACGGCCACTGGCTTTGCCTAATATCCTGTTTCTTGATTTCCACTGGAGGAATCATGTCCACATATGGACACTGATCCCTGGTAACATCTGTGTAGCAATCCCCATTAGCAATTCTGCTTTCATCTTGTCTGCTGTTTTATTTGTCCTGAATGATGAAAGGTCCTAGATATTTTTTTCCTTCAGTTTTAGGGGAAAACAGCAGGCCTGAAGAGAATGCAAATGGCTTCTGGTTTGCTTTCTGTGTTGAGGATGGATAAAAGGATGAGATAATAGTAGTTCCATAGAAGATCGACATTCTTTAAAGACATGAAAGATTATGCATTATTTGTTATCTAAATATTTCCTTCTCCCCATTCTCTGTGTTTTGAAAATAACAAAAGTTATCAATCACCTGGAACAGTGCTGATGTTTCCATGGCAGTTTAACAATTAGGTCTGTTCACCAGGGGCTCTGATTAGTCCAATAAAATCCTTTGTGCAATTCTTTCAGGCAGAATATTACCCTGTGTTGCCAGCCTAGGAATAAAGTAAAATGATTCTAGCCACAGACGCTTATTTTCTCACTGATACACAATACTTGAGCCTTAAATGCCTTTATTGTGTTCTTTTAGCTTTCTCAAGGCAAGAACCTGTAAACAGAAGAGCCCTGTTTGCAGCATTTGCCCAGATAAGCTGCACATCAACTTCTAAAATTGCCCCTTTTCCCGAGTTCTTGTGAGCCAAAACAACTGTTAGGAATGGAGTTGACTAAAAGAATCTCAATTTATTAGAAGAGTTCTTCTACCCACTGTCGATGTGCTCACAAAGCTGCCACATGACCCCATCTTCCTCTGACCTCGACTTACATGAGGAAATCCCATTCCTACCGTTGTAATTTGAGTGAAGTTTCTGTCATACTTCTGTTTATGTGCTCCTGCCTATCCACGTGACATTGCTCAGGTGCAATGTTTGCTAGCAAGGGGCTGTACAGTTGACATGGGAAAAGTTTCAGTACACATTGGAGACAGTAATAAATACAGAAAAATGTTGCAATTAATATAATTTTTTTGTGGGGCCGGGTGTTTGATGCTTTACAACTAACTACTTCTTTGGTGGTATTTTAAATCATAAAACTGATCTTTTCTTTGATTTCTTTGAAAAATTCTCCATTCCATTAAGTTGAAAAATAGTAGGGTCTACAGTGGATTAATTGCATTTACCTCGTTATTCTTTGACAGCTTCCCCCCACTGGAAATGTGTGTGGTTTAAGATTGTGTTAACTAAGATGGTACAAGTCTGTGCTGTAGATCTTATGAGAGAGTACAGCCAGGTGATGCCATTGTGTAAATGCCCTGATATGCACTGGAAACTGTATCCTGGAACATTAGGTTAATGTTTGCAGAGTGGCAGAGCTGGCTTTTATTGAAAAACAGAAAAAAGGAGATAGAGTGGCTTAAGAATGGGACATTAAGCAAATGACTCATTCTTGCTGATGCTGCTCGTCTGTCAGGGCAGGATTCCACAGCGAAAAGAAACTTAAAGGTATCTGAATATTTCATTATTTTTTTAGTCAAGGGTATAACCATATCTTTTCTGAAAACTCTTGTCATCCTCACTTTTTTTTATGTTCGAGTAGGCAAGTTTTGGTTTTTCTTCCTGCCAATTAGTACGACCTCTCCGCTTCTCTAAGAATAGAGGGAAACCTGATGGAGTGTGAAGAGCTCATAAACAACTAGGCTGTGACTATACCCAAAGATAATCAATGCCAAGTAGAATCAAAATACGGTCACCACTTTTTATTCAGAGGGAACAGATGCTCAACCCACATCATTGCCATGGAGACCTTGGAATTCCTGAATACCCTGTCGGTGAACCTTTAGAGATGTAAATGGGACATGCGGGGAGCACACGGCTCTTACGAAGGTTTGCATATGCATAAATATAAAAATGAGGTATCATCTACCTACATGCAGCCTATAATTTCCTTCAGATTGATTTGTGAGTATTGGTGCTAATTTTAGTCTTTCTGTGAGTATATGCTACGCTTTCTATGAACTAAATGGCAGAGGCTGCCCTTTGAAAGTACCTTGCATTTTCAAATGTGTTCCCAGAAGCTGGAACAGTGCCCAAAGGTATTTGGTGTAAAATCAGTAGACTTTACCAAGTGGTCTATTATTTTCAGCTTTTTATTTAACCAATGTTTTGATAAGAACAATATGAAACTGCTAACATTATTTCTTGTGGAGATGCTTTCCCCAGTAGCTGTCAGAGGTTTGCAAAGGGACTGAGGTATCTGTCAATATATTTGATGTATCTGAAGTATTATTACAGAACTGTTCCTGTATGTCTTGATCAGATAGCTGGTTATGTAATCACCATGATTATCCCAAATTAATGTGTTGAAAATTATAATGTATTGCACACTTCATTTACATTATTTAGTCTTACTGGATTAACTCAGATCGGTAATGCATGTTCTCCCCTGCATTTGTTAAATATTTCTCTTTTGGGGATACTGTTCAACATCAGCCAAGTAATACATGATTCAGGATGGACATTGGCACAAAAGCCCCAAATAATCCCTACACAGGGAACAATGTTGGACTAATTTGGAGGTTTTTTGCATGAGTGCAGAAGAAAGAATGAAATATGAGGACATTTGCTGTGGTAGATACTGAGAAAACACAAGGTAGCAGAAAGTATAGTGTGACTCAGCAGCCTCATACTTAATTTTGTGCTTTTTTCAGACTACTGGGTACACAGATTTTTAAAATTAAATATTTTTACTGTATTAACCATTTTTAAGTTAGGAGTGTTGTCCATACGATTTTGTCCTCTAGTGCATTAAGCTGCCTGAGATTCTTCTATCCACTCAATATTAAAAATGCAGGCAGCAGCAAAAAAATTCCTAATATAACACAAGCAAAACCTCTGTAAAACCTTCTTACCCCACTCACCTCACCCTGAGATGAGTTTTGGAATTGAACTTGATTTTAATGAAATATAAAATTGAATGTTCAGGTTCAGACCACGCTCACTTTTGATATTGTGCTTGCTCACCAGATATTTTTCAGTCTATTCATTTCTCCCCACAGTCCATTGGAGAGTCACATACTCATCACTTGGTAGCAGCTCAGCCCAAGCTAACAATGTTTTCCTCAAAGATAAAACAATAGCACAGTTCTTCCAGTAATTCAGGGGTTTTTTGTTTCATTTCTTGTCGTGTTATGCTTGGATGTCAGTTTTCAGTTAGATGAAATGAAAATTATATCCTTAAGCAAACAATGGGGGATTCTGCCTGAGTGACCTTTAGGGTCAATCATCTCATTAGCAGTCAGCTTTTACAACTGCATGATATTTATAGGAGAGGGATTTACAAGCTCTTACTAAACAGCAAATTAAATTGTCCGTGAGCCGTCGTCATCTGATACAGAAATTCCCCGTGGGTAATAAGCTGCTGCTTTCTCAATGGGAAGTTTTGGAAAAATTTAATATCGTTTATTTTTTGCCAGTGTAACATTTATAGGGAACAGTCCCTTTTTTATGATGACAGAAAGCTGTGCCATCCGTGCAAACAGCTCCAGATGCACAGCGAAACTCAACAGTCGCAAACCACAAGCCTCGTTTTAATGAATGCTCACAGGCATCTCTCTCATCTGCTAATTGTTTTCAATCAAATTTAAAATACCACAAATAGAGAGTAGCTCAGTAGTGCATTTACAGTCTCCATTAACTAACATTTTTTTTATTAAATATATTTTAAAAGCAATAATCTGAGAAAATAGCTGTAGGAAAGGTTTCCATCTCTGCATTTTGAAAATAGTAGTATTGTTTGAAATAAGCTGTCAGCCTGAGCATGATGTGATATAATAAAGAAATATGTTGTGACATCATATATCCCATGTTCTTGAAGGTTAGGAAGGGCAGATTTCTGGTGTGTCTATCGGAGGTGTTTTACAGTGACAAATTTTATTGTACCAGCACTTTATTGTACCCTTCATTTTGCATGTTTTGCTGTTTCTGCCTTAATCTTTCAGGTATTTCAGTCTTAAATATTTGTCTTCTCATACAAAGGCTGTTATTTTTTCTGTTTGCAATCAAACTGCTTATTGCTTTCAGAAGTCTAAAATCATTGCTCCACTGTGTGTTCGAGCTTACCTCACTTTTGTGAATTCTTTTTTAATACTGTCCTTTTGAAACAAATCCCCCAAAAACCAGAGTCTAGTCCTAACCTATCAATTTCCCTTGTTTCAGGACTTCATTTTTGCCTGAGAAACATTGGTATCAAGTCCAAGGAAAAGCTTCTTCTCTAGGGCACTGTGCTCTGTGCTTGTTCTGACCTCTCTCTAGACAGCACACAGACAGGCAGAGAAATGGAGAGCTGCTTCCAGGGCTTCTGAGCTCCTTATAGACAACAGGTTCTGGAAAAGAAACAGAATCCAGTCAGGTACTTAAAAACAGAACCAAAAAACCCCATAAGCCTCCCTAAAAACTTTCCTACACTTCGATATTTAGTCTATTAGACTTTGTTGGGTAGGGGAGGGGAGAGCCAACCCTCATACTGTAAGTTTAAGCAAAACAATTCAGACTTTTCACGAGAAATAAATGCTATTTGTGAACTTTGCCTTAATCTGTGCCGTAGTCCAGTCAAGCCAGCCAATCTTTGATGATTTACTTCCTCTATGACCTGAATCAATGCCAGACTAACTTCTCAAATATAATCAAAGCCAATGATTTTTGAGAAGTCTGGTGACTCTGTAACTGATAACTCTACCAACAGCAGGCCTGCTTGCTGACCTTATGCTTAAATTCATGGTAAACATACAAAAAATGCCCTGCAGGACACACAACATGCCAGAAGACTGTTCTAATTCCTCACACAGCAGGAATGCAAACCCAGGTATTTGCACAGAGAGCTTTTGTCAGGCTCTCCAAAGGTTATGACTTTTTTCCAGGCTTCCATGAAAAGATGAATCTAAGTTTAGACTGACAAGAAACCAAGGAGAATATGGAATTTTCACTGCAAGAAAGGCACGGTCTGTGCCTACTTCTGGTATATTTAGCATGGACTAGACAGTTGCACAAATGACTTTGTTTCAAGCTGTGGCTGCCCCTGCATCCCTGGAAGTGTCCAAGGCCAGGTTGGATGGGGCTTGGAGCAGCCTGGGATAGTGGAAGGTGTCCCTGCCCACGGCAGGCGTGGGACTGGATGAGCCTTAAGGTCCCTTCCAAGGGACCTTCTGGGCCATTCTATGATTGTGTGATTAATACTGGATAGCTCTCAAATGGATTCAATTAAACAAACTGTTAGTCAGTCAAAACTCACAATTAGATTCACATTGTTTTTTTCCCCACACATGTCTGAAGAACATTGTCCAAATCCCACAGTGGGAGTTCACCTTAAAGAAGGAACTACATTTAAGGACAGTTGAGGCCTTTTGGAAAAAGAGCCTAGTAGAAAAATAGTAAAATAGTAATCATTACTTTAAACATGTGCAAATGTTTTAAGTTAGGCATTGCACATTGTCCAGTGACAGTATTTTGTACCCCACGCTCAGCTCCAGAAATTGCACCTCCAGGCAAGACTTCTGCCAGGTGTTGGGTTTGAGGTTCTGCCATCACCCTGTGCCACGTGCTTGGTTCAAGTCACTCGTGGTCACTTGAGTGGCCTCCAGTTCTCATTCCTGCTCCCAGTGCCCAGCCAATGGAGCGAGGAGCTGCGGGATTTTGTCACGGGTGTCAGCAGTGGGATTGCAGCTGGGTCTCGGTCCAGAACTGTCATTAGAAAGGTGATGGATGAAGCATCACAGAAGGAACACAGCTTGGCTTTCAGAGCCCAGACTGAGGCTCGAGCAGTTGGAGGAGTGGGGGAAAGGCTTTTGACATGCAGATTTTGGATGATAGGTGATAAACAGCGTGTCCCATCACATACTTTACACCAGGCAGGCTGAGCCACACCCTGATGTGTGCACCCGGGAGAAGGAGCCAGAAAAGGGCCTGTGGTGGGGACATAAATGTCTGCAAACAACTGAGCTGCAGGAATCCCTGTGCTGGTATTGAATATATATGCAAACGGCGCAATGAGGGGCAAGAGTGTGAAATAACAGCATAAAAAGAAACATCTAAACATTGGGGAAGAAGAATCCTCAACAACGAGAAAAATTACACAATGTAGCTATTTTCAGAGGTATTTAGAACATCACTGTGTGGTGTTCCGAAGTGTGATCTCACTTGACAAGGAGTTATAAAAGTTGCAGTTTCTTTACCCGTTGTGTCTGTTTAGTCACACTCACTGATTTTTAGTGACAACAACTTGGTTTTGTACCATGCAGTTCTTGTCATGGGCACTGACGAGCAACAGAGGGAGAGAATAAGGTGAAGTTTGCTGGGCTTCAGTTAGAATCAAACTTAGAACCAAGAAAATTGGTGGGTTTTACGGTAAGATGACAGTGTCTTTTTGGAGTCCTGAAAGAATATCTTTATTTTAGGACTAATTTTGTAGTAATAGAAGTAAGTATGTCACGTGAAGTAAAGTGCAAAATTCAGCCATGTGGGGGTTCTAAGCAGAAGCAAAACTTTAAAATTGTGCAGTAAAGAGTTACTGAGACTTGGTGCAAGAATGTGAAAGAATTAAGGGCTCCTGTTTTGAGAAATAATCTCTTCAGTTGAACTGCTGATAGTGCTACAGAGCCTGTTGTTGTAATCCAGCATGGTAGTAGCCTTTAGGTGTCTTTTTGCAGGTCACAATGGAAAATGGAATGATTTCCAAAGTTTGGAGCAGTATGAACGTGCTGAAATGCACAAGAAATGGTGGAAGTTGGCACCAGATCCTTTCTAAAGAAACAGTGAAGTTTGTATTCATAGTTACTTTTGTGTGATGAACTGTGATAGCACTTGAGTACTTGCTAGGAACAGAATTCTCATACAAAGTGGGAAGAGACCTTCCAGAACCTGGTGGTGCAGCCTTCTGCTAATTAATGAAGATGTATCAGTCATTATATCAAAATCTACCAGAAAGCACCATCTAATTTCTTCTCTTTATTTCTCACTTCTATTTATTTCATTCTTTTAATGGAAATTTCCTGTTTACTTTTTTTGAAAATTCACAGCATTCTTTCATTCAAAGTCTGCTGAACTCCTCTTCACTCCTAATTTGTGCTAAATTCTATTAAGAGCAGTCAATATGTGACACTTACTCATGAACCACAAGAAATCCATATAAATATATATATACATATATATATATATATATGTGGTATGATATAGCCTTTAAAGCTGTAGTATATTGTGTTTAGCTTAGACTATTTTACTATTTAGCTTAGTTTATTGTAAGATAGATCGATACCACCTATTGAATTTGATCGTTTCCAAGGCATTTGCTAGCATTGTGGCTAAGAAAACAAGTACCCAATCACAATGTATATTCTCTTTCATCACTTAAGACAATTCCAGTTAAAGCAGCTTCTGCACACTTTAAGAAACTGAATGTTAAAGGCATTTAAAGAGGATTCAAGGACAGAATTACTGAAATTCTGAAATCATGCTTAAAAGGCCAGTTTTATCTACAGTATATTAAACTTTTCAAGGTTTTTAAACTTTCCTCTTGGGTGATTGTACATCAGCCCCAGGGATGAACTCCCATGTCTCGCCACTTCTAAATCACAAACAAGCTTTCTCTTTCAGCTCCCTGGGAAAAGGTGTTTGGTAAATGTAGTATTGCATGGATCCACGGCTGTTCCACCTTGATAGGTCTTTCCTGAAGGTACTTGTCCCTCAAAAAGGGGGATCTGGCTGCCAGCCTGGAAAACCCTGCCTGCGTTCAGGAAGTCCGACTGGTGTTGCTTTGGGGTTTTTCCCCATTTCAAGCATTATTATTGGTAATAATGACTCTGGTGAATTAAGCTGCTGGTGGCACCCCTGTGCAGTCTGGAACTCTCTATGACGGTCTGGAACCTTCCAAACTGTTTCCATCCTGTACTGGCAGCAACACCCCTCAGTTAACCTCAGCCCATTTTGGCTCTGCGGGAGCAATAGGAATAAACTTTTGTCACTGATTAGATATGGCTACACATAAAGATCAGCTTGGCTGAGAAGGAAGGTGCCACTCCATCCTGTCACTGTGCAGAGCAGGGCAGTGGATGAGAGCTGCCAGAGCACTGCTCTCTCTGGTGTGAGCACACAGCCCGGTGTGTGGCTGTGCGACATCCCCGTGTGCTTGCGGCTCTGCAGCCACATCCCAGCCCAGCTGGCTTCTCTCCAGGCCGTTTTGAATTACTCTTGGAAGATTGTGTAAGACATTCTGTCCAATAGTTCATTGCTACAGAGATCTTCAGCCAGATCATCCTTTCAGAAACTTCATTTTCCCCTGTGTTTTTCTGTTGTTCAGGAAGGGGGACCAGCCCTGAAGCCGATTTGCAAAACCTGCAGAGGAGCTCTTCCAAGAGGAAGGGGAAATACTCTTGTAGGGTTCCCATCTCTTGTCTTGTTTGTTTTCTTCTCCCTTTCTTACACCTCCTACAAATACTTCCTTACTTATTTGGAATAGTTTCCTTTTATAACACTATCAAAAAGAATAAAACTAATCAAGGCACTGAAATGCATTGTGGAGAACTTGATTTTTTTGAAGTCTGCCCGGTTTGCAGGTGGCACTGAGAGCTGTGTGTAGTCTTGGGGTTCAGAGCTCAATGCCATTGCTTTGCCTGAATTCTTTGCCAAGACTTTTGTCCTTGTGCCTCAGTCTTCTCTTCTGTAAAATAAGAATAACGAAACCAACTATTTAAAATCACTTTATGACTCTCCTAGGAAGCATAAGTTGAAATGATTTTTTTCTTTTTTGGTAGGCTTTTTAAAANATATATATATATATTACAAAAAATAATATAAAAAGGAGTGTTGTTTCTCTCCTAACTATGTTTCATCTTTCCTTTTCCCTGTAAAAACAGCAGAACAGAACCTATGGATCTGTTTGTGTTGAGCAAGTTTTGGTGTTGGAGGGGTATTTTCAGTGTTTTGGGGGGTTCAGCAAGATGCCAATGTGTCTTGCATTGCTGAGAAAAGAAATAACAGACTGGATAATTTTTAGCTTTCTGGTTTTTTCTAAAAATGTAATGTCATAACTCTTCCATTTCCATGTTTTCCACTTCCTGTTATTTCTAAAAGAATGAGTCAGAGAAATGGAAACATAGCTGCTGTGAATAATTTAAAAGTGGTCTGAGAATAGCTAACCATTACTTCTGGTGGTGCTGCCTGTGATGGTTACACAATGATAAGATTATCAAAAGGACTGTGGGAGACAGAAAAATGGAAAGGATGCATTAAGTCATGCAGTCATTTTTGCTACTGTGGAATTATGCCTTATATTAGTTTTTACTAATGGCTTGTCTGGCTACCTTTAAAAAGTTTGAGAAAATGGATTTCCAGTATTTCTTTAGCATTATCCCTATAGCTTCTGCTTGCACTAGAAGACTTTTTTATTGTTATTATTTCATCCAATTATTATCCTAGAGGTGGTTTGTTCTGCTAAAGACTCTCTGGGTTCAGACAGACAGTGATCACTCCCTTTTCCCTTCGTACAAGAGATGAAAAAAACACAGTTCAGATTTGTTGTGTAACAAAAACACATGGCAACACATTTTCATGAAAATGACATTTTATAAAAAGGAGTGAACTTACTGAATTAATGTCTTTGCTTCTTTTCTTTCTCATCTCTTCTGCCTCTGCTCCATCCTTCACACCAGTGAAATAGAATTCCTAGCCCAGAAATTCGAACTGTTGTTCAGCCAAAACATTTCTGGTTTTCTATGAAAGCAGAATGTCACCATGCTTGTCCCAAATATTCTCTAAATAGCAAAAAGAGGGATAAATTTAATATTATTTTTGTCTTCAGTAATCCTCAATAACTTGTGTAGCCCCAATTCAGTAAAAGTTTGATACTGAGTCTGAAGATGGGATAGAATTTACTCCTTCATGCTTCAGAAGAATAACATCATAAAAAGCCATTAAAGATGAATTTATTCTAATTTGGTAACTGATTTCACTGTTTGGTGAAAAGAAACTTTGGCATTGCCATAAAAAACCAAATGCTGAAGAACTTTAAAGATCAAATTTTATCAGGATGGAAGGATAAGACTTTCCAGACTGAAATTTCAGAATGTAACTACCACCTCAAAACTAAGCTTTCCTGTTTGCTTTTCTCCTGTTAACACTGTTTTCATAAGAGATTTTAATCCTTAACTCTGACAGAGAAAAGGTCTGGAATTAGAGATATAAATGGCTTAGGGATACAGATAAGCATTGGGAATTTTTTTCTGTGTTGCTTGCCAAAAGAGAAGACTGGATATTTCCCATTTGGCTTCCCTTTAATTAGTTGATTTCATTGTAACTACACAATTACCTATCTATTAGTGCTGCCTAAGCCCTGTTAATTTTCAGGAAAAGTCTACCTGTGAAACTGAGCCCCTTTTTATGGTTCTACACTGGGCCCTTTTTGCTGACTCTAAACTCTCCCACTACAGGGACACGAGCATGAAGTAGCTTGCCAGGGTGACCCCCAGGGCTGAGAGTTTGCAGCGTGACAGGAATGTGCTTTCCTGGCTGGCTGACCCAACTCAGAGGAGCTCTGCACCTCCTGCTCTTCGGAGTCCTCAGGAACAGCCAAGGAGTGGCCTGGCCAGTTCCTCATCCTTGAGCCACACCCTGCCTGAGCCACCTCAGTTCCATCTTCTGCACTGGCACATTTGGCAAAAATCATTCCTTTCCCTTGGGGTTTGAAATTCCTCTGGTTTCATCAGTTCCATGTTTCCCCCCAAAGCTGTCCTGATCTTTCATCACCGCTCTTGCTGTTCCAATGGAAAAGCAGCTGGGCAGCCTCTGCTTCCACAGCCTGTTGAGCCTCTTCTCCACAGCCTGTTGAGCCTGTGTCCAATGGGCAAATATAAAACTGGGACTGACGCCTCGGAAATCCCTCTGAGTTTCACGTAGAGGTCAAGTAGTTCCAATCCCCTGAAGTGCTCTGTAATTCAACCCTAACAGCTGCTGATTTTCAGCTGGCTTCTCTGTTTATCCTTCTCGGGACTATTTTTCCTCATGGATTCAAGTAATGGCTTTAAATCTCGAGCAGAATTGGCCATTTGTCGTTGCTGCTGGATCCTTCAGCAGGATGAAATCTACTTCAGGGAAAGACACAGTCACCTCTCGCTGAAGTTTCCTGACATTGTTCTCTACAGGAAACTACTTCCATTTGGGTTTGACTTCAGCAAGTTTCAATTATGGAAGTTAAAAGGTTTCCAGCTTGGATGTTTGTCTGCTTTTGGGGTTGAGAGAGGAAGACAAGACAGGACAAAAGGTTTATGAAGCAGCTCCTAGAGCGGGCTCTTGCTTGTGCCTGTGTTGAGGGGCAAAAGGCAATCTTCCTTTGGAAGTACTGCCTTTCTTATACGTGGACTGGATATTTTCTCCTTTCCTAGTTAGGAGATACCATTGAAATACTAATATTTGTGTGACTTTTTTCTAAATTAAAAATTTTGATAGATAGGTTAGAGTTTAAACAGGCTTTTGCACATTGAGATGTTCTGCCTAGACAATAATTTTGTAATTAAAATTCCGCCCGTACCAAAACTTCCATATTTGATTCTACCGAGCACGTAGCTTGTCGTCCTCATTGGAGATTTGAGGGGTCAAAGTTTTACCACTGCCAGTGACTCATTTTCAGTGCTGTGCTGTCAGTTTAGTTTAAAGCAGAGCCAGCTGATGAAACCATAGATTGAGGGGTCACAGCAAAAAAAGAAATCAATAGCTTCAATATTCAGGTGGGTTTTCATAGCTCCCTACAGTCTCTGTTTTCCACTGCTCTTCTGCTTCCTCCTTCCTTCCAAAGGATAACACCTTGTTTCTTATTCTAGGTCATGTTACAGATGGCAATTTAAGGAATGCAGAGTTTGACCAAAAGTGACCCCTTGGAGCTCAGGTTGTTCACCAGTGGAGGGAGAGGGTTTGTGACTGTTCACAAAAGCAGCCTCCCAGCTTCTTTGGGGGTGTTTAAGGAATCACCGAGTGCTGGAACCAACACATTTGGGCTTGTGCCTCTTGCTAGTGAACATTTACACAGCAATTACGTTGTTAATACTCATGGAGTCTGTGTTTTTATTTTGAAACACTTACAAATGTAATCTAAAATGCTTGGGTTTAGCTGGAGGGTGTAGGGAAGAATATATATTTGTTTCATATCCATGGCAACTCCTGTTTTGTTATTACTCATTAAAAAGAAAATTTGCTACTCTTTAACCTCTTTTAAAAAAATGATTGAAACAAAGACTCTTTGTTTTCTATCGAAAATATATTCTGCATATTAAAACATTGAAGTAGCTCTTTCTTTTTAAAATGAAGTAAAATGAAAAATTATTACAGAAGATGAAACACTTTAAAGCAGTATCTTTCTCATTTCAATTCAACAGCATTAAATATTTCAATGCTGTGTAACTCCCAGTATATTTATTTTTTATGCTGGGGAAGTGAGGCCTATCCCTTTTTAGAGAATCAGTTGAGAACTTTGGTTTGCTTCCAACTTCTGATAAAATCCTGCTTTTTCTTTCTTTTTCTTNCTCTGCAGCCACATCCCAGCCCAGCTGGCTTCTCTCCAGGCCGTTTTGAATTACTCTTGGAAGATTGTGTAAGACATTCTGTCCAATAGTTCATTGCTACAGAGATCTTCAGCCAGATCATCCTTTCAGAAACTTCATTTTCCCCTGTGTTTTTCTGTTGTTCAGGAAGGGGGACCAGCCCTGAAGCCGATTTGCAAAACCTGCAGAGGAGCTCTTCCAAGAGGAAGGGGAAATACTCTTGTAGGGTTCCCATCTCTTGTCTTGTTTGTTTTCTTCTCCCTTTCTTACACCTCCTACAAATACTTCCTTACTTATTTGGAATAGTTTCCTTTTATAACACTATCAAAAAGAATAAAACTAATCAAGGCACTGAAATGCATTGTGGAGAACTTGATTTTTTTGAAGTCTGCCCGGTTTGCAGGTGGCACTGAGAGCTGTGTGTAGTCTTGGGGTTCAGAGCTCAATGCCATTGCTTTGCCTGAATTCTTTGCCAAGACTTTTGTCCTTGTGCCTCAGTCTTCTCTTCTGTAAAATAAGAATAACGAAACCAACTATTTAAAATCACTTTATGACTCTCCTAGGAAGCATAAGTTGAAATGATTTTTTTTTTTTTTGGTAGGCTTTTTAAAAAAAAAAAAAAAAAACAAACACCAAACCAGAAAGTAGTACTGAAGCATTTGGGAAGGGTGGGAGGACTGTGACTTTTAAAAGGATTCTTCCCATGCAAAGTGCACTAAACAAAATTGTCCTTTTGAGGCTAGTCTAACTGTAAAAGGGTCCTTAATATTTATGTTAAATATATATATATATNATTCCTGAGATACATGTCCCAGATATTAACTGCTCTGTATATGCCTTTCTCACATTTAATAGGTGAAACTTATATAGTGCTTCAGCCCTAGCATGCATTTTATGGAAGGAAAGGAATGCTGCATGTTTTGGGGCGGGGTTTTGTTTTTTGAGGGGGAGAGAGGAATTATTATATATTAGAAAAATAAATAGATCAAACCCTGTTACAGACAAGGAACAAAACAAAGCTCTTTTTCATGTAGGCTCAAGAACACAAAATATGGACTTAATCATAGCAATGTTTTTTGAATAAGATTGGATTTTCACGAAATATAAAAAGAGCAGGAGATGGAACGGACAATGTTCGTTGTAGTATTTATCATTACTAGGAGTCACTTCCAGTGGTATGTTGGATTTGGGAATAACCTGGAGTTATGGTCTGCAGCAGTGTCCTCAGGATAACAAAGCTGCTCCAAGCTGACTTTGCTGGTGACCAGTCTCCAGGTTGGTCTCAGAGGTTTAATTTTCATCAGCCTTGCCACATTTTCCATGAAGAGTGGTTCCAAACACATTGTTCATGCTGGCTCCATCTGTGGGAAAAGGGATGGGATGGATATGGGATCAAACAGACGATGCAGAATGGGTGCTTTGAGAAAAGAAAACACAGAATTCTTTTGTCTAATGGTTTCCCCTCTTCTATCAGACAGGGAGTGGCTCATGTGGGTTAGAGGGCTCTCTCTTACATGGGATTCTTTCATAAGTTGTTGTAAACAACACAAAAATTTTGCAGTTTTTTTAAGAAAATATATTTTTTTAAAAACTGCAACAGAAGCATTTGGGGTTTGCTTAATTTTCCTTTTGCTCAGTGTGAGGCTCTATCAGTTTGAAGTGACTGCTGATGGAAACCTCCCGGGGGAAGGGAGAGATGAGCTGCCAAGGGAAGGGAAGGTTCAAGGGGCTGCAGGTGTGGTGGGAACGGAGCCACCGGAGCTGGGAAACCCAGCCAGCCCTGCCAGGCACAGCCCAGGGAGCTGCAGGTGCATCCACAGGGTCGGGAATTCAGGAACAAGCTGCAGCTGAGGGAGTCTTCAAACGAGCAGCTCCAAGCCAGGAAGGAGGGACTGGCCTGGAGAGCTGCAGGAGGTAAGGAAATATTCATGTTAATTTAATAGTGAGAAAAAGGTGCAGTCGCAATTGCTTTAATATTTGATGAAAGTGGACTTGAAGCTCTGCTGTCCTTTCTATTGTGTCAGTGGAACATGAAACATTCCTTTCCTTCCATTGGCTTTTGTATCATCCAAGTTACTATTTTTAGTTTTAGGCTCGTTTTTGGAAGGTATCCGAGACAGGGGTCTTGGGAATGTGAGGTATAAATTTTTATAAGTGTTTTTACACTTGTTCAATTTTAGACACCTGGGTGCTGTGGACTAGAATTTACAGGTAGTTAGAAATGAACTTTCCAGCAGACCCAGCCATGTTTGGTTGTGTTTACATACTCCATAAGGAGAGGCTGTGTGATCTATACTTTATATCTGTAATTAGTTGTATGATCCATTTGAATCATCAGGGCTCAGAGAGCCAGCAGCGAGCATTCTGCCCAAATACCTGAGTTTGGTGCAGTGGGAGAAGAGGAGAACTCTTTGTTTTCAGCATGTCTGAAGTTCTTGAAGTGCAAAATGTTTTCTTTGGGTCAATTGATTATTGACATCAGAAATTCCTGTTTCTCAGATGGTGAACTGGAACAAGGGCTGCCGGGTGAGAACAAAGGCTGCTCCATTACAGTGGATTATTAGACTTGCAAACCTAATTATCCCCTCTGGGACTCAGCCCAGGCCTAATGCAGCTTGGATTATGGAGGCAGGTTCTTACTTTCAACTTTGTTCAATGGATTTCTGACAAGTCTGGCCTTACAGATGATTAAATCTCAGTACAATGATTAGAGACTTTTCTGCAAAGGGATCACTGGAATTTTTGGAAGCTGGAATGGAACAACTCTTTTCTTTCACTCTGAGGTTTGCTCGGGTTTTTTCCTCACTTTTATTTTTATTCAGGGGAAAAAAAAGTAGGCTTTTTTTTTTTCCAAGTGGAGCTATCCCTCAGGTTTGGCATGTGAGAGGTGATTGATGTACTGGGTAACTACAAACCGTATAAGGCTTATGTTTGAGGAATTAGATTGTCATAAAGAAGTGGTGAGTGGGCAATATTCTTGCCATATCTAGAATTAGCCTGGTGAGCTGCTGAGTGTCACTGAGTGTGTCCCCAGGGCTGTCAGTGGAGGTGGAACATGGTGTGGGGAGGCTCTGGAGCTCCAGTGATAAAGTCTTCATCCAGCTTTAGGTGTTTGCATTAGCTGATTGTTGCTGAAGCTTCTAAAGGATGAAAGTGTACTTAATTTCCCAGAAGATGACAATAAAAAAAAGAGAGAGAGAATTTTATTGAAATCTAAATCCTAAGCCTCAAAAAAACTTACTTCTGGTGTATTAGCAGCGTGGACATCAGGCCTTTTTCCAGGCTCTACTTGCCACTAAATGCATATTTTTATAACCCTAAGTCCAACTACATATCAAAATTATCATGTCTTTTAATATACTCTGCATTTATGCTACCTCATTCTTGTAATGAAGGTGGGAACACTTGCAGAGAAGCCTGCAAACACTAATACTGGAAAATTTGTGAGGGTTTGTCTTGCAGAACTGCAAGATGCTTAATCATGAGTACCCTTGTACAGAAGCTTTGCTTGGGGGCTTTCTTAGGGAGATTTTCTTGTATCCTTCTGTCCCTTGAGAAGGGTTTTCATAATCTGTCAGCCTATCCTGTCTTCTGTGAAATATAAATGTCTGTCATTCATTTGAGACATATCTCAAAAAAGAAAAGTAAAAAGGAAAGAAAGTGGCCTGTAGATTAAGAAGTGATTGGGAGGAAGAGATAAGTGAGGTGTTTGGGGTTTTTTTGAGCCTTATTTCTGTATCAAACTAGGTTAAAGTATTTTCCCCTACGTTTGTGATGCTCTCAATGAGCTACATGTTTCCTGCACTGAAAGATGAAGAAAGCTCTACAGCCTTACAAACAGTTATTAGACAGTCACAAATGTTTTGTTGCCCATAAATAAATTGTTCAGGTAATAATTTACTGAACAGTAAGAATACACATAACAGTGCTTTTAAAAAAAAAAAATTAAACAAATTGAAATGTCATACATTAATAAAATCATTTTTACTGTAGTTTGGCAGTGCCAAGAACCTGATGAACAGTACAGCAACTGTGAGTGTTATAAATATGTAGTATGGACAAAAATATTGGCTGTCCGAGTGCGTTGTGCTCTGTGTTGGATTGTTTATTGAAAAATCTGTTTTGGTTTGTTTGGAGAGCTGCTTTCTGTGTCCTCTCTGTGACTTACCACAGAACTTTGTTCTGCTGAAAAGATGAGAACAGATTAAAACTTGCCAAAGTTTAGGCAGATTTAGAGTTCTGTCTCAGGCCTGTCTCTTGTCAAGTTACGAGTATTTGATATTTTAGCAGTATAAAAGCTTCTGTGGTGATTAGTTCACATTAGAGAATTTGAGCCTTGGTTGCTTAGTGTTTAGATCCAGTCCTGCATGAAAAATGATACAAATTGAATAGGAATTCCCTGCTATGTAAACTGAACAAGGACGTCTCCAGGTGAGCACTCTGAGAAACGTTTGTTTTGTGTATTTTTATATATGATTAGAATATTATAAAGTACTGCCCAATTATATTTAACCCAGGGACATTTCCGTGCTCATGTTTGTCCTGGGATACAGTTCATTTTCTGGGTAGTAGCAAACCTGGTTTGGTACTAGCACAGATCCTGGATGTGATAAGTAAGGCAGGCATCTTATTTGTGGCTCACTCACACTTTTTAATAGAACATCTACTGTAAATATGCATATACATTCCCTAATAAATAAGTAAATATCTCACCCACTATTTGGGTTTTCACATCTGATAACATCAAGCACAGGGGTAAATTACCTCAGTGTTTAGCAATTACCAAGAGTAGATGTTATCAGCTATCTGAGATGAGAACATGATTGAAGTGCAAACCCCTTGCAACAGAGTTGAGGAAACCACAACATTTTTAAAAATCAGTAAAATACACAGCAAATATAACCATGGAAAGACCATGCAGCGTGTCCACCTCAGATATTTCAGTTAAGTATTTCACTTGCCAGTGGGGGAAAGGCAACCAAATTACTACAAATTTCAACAATATTAATGAGAAAACCTCCCTATTTCTGTAATAAATAATAAAAAGTACAAAATATTTTGCCTTCCACTTACTGGTAATGATCTGATGAGTGAAATTTAAAACCGATTCTTTCAGAGAAGCAACATTTTCAAATATTTTTGAAGGATGGAACCTTGCTCTTGGCATGATGGTCTAAGGAAGTAGAGGAGGCTAAGGCTTGCAATAATTTTTATTGCACCAGTTGTTAGAGTTGGTAAAAGTAGATGAGTTTTAAAGCACATAAGCCCTTGTCAGAGTCTGAAATAGAAATGTGGGGTTTCAAAGCCGAATACAAGTGAAGAGATATTGCTGAGTTTGCCTGAGCTTTACAGGAAATTTTCCATAGGTAGGATCCCTGTTGGATGGCAGCCTTGATGCTCAAGTGCACAGCAAGAGACTTGACTCCAGAGCTTGTACCAGTGGCACTTGTTTTGCTGAAAGAAACAAATCAGGTTTAATTTCTGTTTTGATGTGGAGCAAGAAAAATATGTGGAAGGATGTTTTTCAGACTCTTCCAGTTAATAGTCATGTTATACTATTTTTCCTCCTGAGAATTTGTATAACTCAGACTAAAATAATATGCACTGTATGTGTTCCTGTAAAATTGTTTAGTGTTTGGAATTCAGCTTGTGTTTTTGTTACTGGTTTTTGTGCTTGAGGTCAGAATGAATACATTCATACTGCAGAAAGATCTTTTGGAAAATATAAATGTGCTGGGTGGAGTATGTCTCAAACCAGTTCTTAATTATTATTTCGTGGTTTTATCTATTAATTTATTATTCCTTAAGTAATGACAGTACTTAAAATGAATTACTTTGTTTACTTATAAAGTACTCTGTTGTTCAGTCACAGGCTTCTTCCTCTGAAATGCAATGGTAGTGGAAATTTACCATAAAAAAAAAAAAAGGATCCAAGGGAAAATAAAAGCAAAACAAACACAAAAATGAGTGATTTGCTTGCTAGGTACCCAGCAAACAGGAAGGTCTGGCCCCTCTGTGTGTTCAGGTTCTCATTTTATTGAACATACTGTGAGATCAGACCCAAGCTTGGCAGTGTTTAAATCACGCTTTAAGAGAACACTGGAATACTTCCTTGAGTATTTTATCCAAGCAAGGACTGAACTGCAGTATTTACCTTTTCTGTGCTGTGGCTTGCTTAAAAATTTTGCACTTTGTCCTTGCATAAAGTCTTGTTGGTGCCAGTGGGCTGTCTGTGTTAAGCCATGCGGAGTTGGGACTGGATTTAGAACAGGAATCTGGCTCTGAGTCCTGTGTCTGCTGCTCTCTGATGTCTGCCTTTGGAAGCACCCAGTCTGTTGGAACAGCAGCACAACTTCAAGGGTACCTGATAAGAATCTGCTTTCCCATCAGCCAGGTGAAGACAGGGAAACTTTGGGCAAAATGTTCAGCAGGTGCCTTTTGATGGATCTGCTTTTCTACGTCACCCGAGGTTTTCTGTGTTGTCTTCAGCCAAGAGGTATTGATGGAATTCTCAAAACCCACCAGTGTGGCAGCTGAAGCCTTGATTCTTGGGTTTTATTGATTTAGGTTGATATCCATTCCCATATTGAAATGATTTTGTTCAATTTAGTAAATTTCCGTGCAGGTTGACCTGTCTGAGTCCTACCAGTTTTTAACCTCTGTGGTTATTTGGTCATTTTGCCAGAGGTGTTCAACAGCTTGGAATGTTCAGCTTCTGTTGGAGATACTTTATCCCCAGTTAGAGGCTGTCTGTGTTTTTGGAAGCTGCTTGGCTCTCTCTTCTTCCTGCTTTAGCTGCATGTAAAACATTCCACGGATGATGTACTGCCTCATTGCAGTGTTTGTGAGCCAGACTGGAACTCACCTGTTTAAAAGGTGGCCCCCTCTCAGGCTGTTAGCAATATTTTCTAAATAATTGTAGTAGTTAAAGTGCAAGTACAATGTAATTAAGTAGAAATGTCACTTTATAGCACAGAATTTAACACACAGGCAAAGCTCTCTCTCTGAAAAGAGCAGAGAGCATGAAATGCAGAGCTACTTAATTCAGTAGGAAAGGTTTACAACCCTCCCATTTTGAAATACAGAACAAAACTGCATTATTGGAATGGTAATACACAATACTTCTTAAAGCCAGAGGTGTCTAACCTTCTTTAAATATTCTTCAGAAGCAATCAGATGGCAAACACACATTTTCACAGAAGCAGTTTCTTCCACAAAGCAAGCAAGCTTTATAAAGCTGCTAAGCCTTATAAAATCTGTTATTACTTGTGTCCTTTATACTCTAGGTGTTTTAGCTTTTAAAGTGATATTATCAGTTTAATTAAAAACTTATCAAAGCCTCCCTCTCACGCAGAAGCAATTCAGAAATTCCAAACACAAACATCTCACGGTGTAAATTAGATGCGACAATCATATCAAACCTCAGGTATGTTAATTATTTAAAAAAAAAAAAAAATAAATCCCCCATGCATTTAACGAACTAGATAACCAGAGTACCTTGTTGTTAAAGCTGGAAATGTCTTTGACCTCTGAGGGGATGGAAGCAGCTGATCCCTTTGGTGCAAACGAGCTTTGATTTTTGTGCTTAAACATGTCTAGTAACCCAAACCTCTTTCATAGAAGGTGATATTAATTATGGCTGACACGACAAAAAGGCCATTGAGGCCTTCAGAAACATTCATCAACATTTAGAAGACTTTGGCTCAAGTTTTCTGTAAGGCCTGGGCATCTGTAACTCCATCTCGTGAAAGAACTCACTTTTTCTCCTTCTGGTTAGATTAAGCAGAAATAACTGCTGGTTTTTTCCTATGAATATAATGGAGGAAGACTAGCAGTTTCTTGTATCTATATTGCTTATGTTCCTTTGATGAGGAACATTGTTATGACTGAGTTTTAAAAAATAACAGTTCTTGTTGTGAGTTTGTTGTTGGTTTTTTTTAATTTTATTTGAAAACCTTGTATTGCTTGGATGTGTGCTGCAGTCTGGGCTGATGGTGACTGGGACATCCTTCCCAGGGTGTCCCTGCAGCAGAACAGAGTCAGGCATTTTATTGAGAGGTGATCAGTAACTCTGCTATTTAGAAAAATGCCTGGTTTGGGTAAGATTGTCACTGTTACATGGTGCTGCAAATTCTTGGTGGGTGTAGGCTGAAAAGTGCACCTTTTCTGTGAATTCTGACTTTCCAAACCACGTGTCAGGCCCTCCACAGGTATCTAAAAATCTCTTCTACGGTCACTATGCACTAGGTAGTATCTTAGTGTGCTGAAAGCTGGTGGGAACACTAGTTCTGTCTGGAAACTGCTGAAAATGTAAAATGAATTTTCAATTTTTGTAGCTTTAAAATAGGTTATAATAATGGGTTGATGGACATACAGGTTTATTTTTTTAAGCCTATTTCTACGGGACTAAAGTTGTCTCAACCCTTGCTTTAGTTTATCCTATATAAGAATCCTGACCATTGTTATTTACTGTGGCAAGTTATCTAGACTATGTCACCAGGTACATATTTAAACCTTTTCCTCTTTCTTACATGGCTTCATAGTTCAGAATAAATAGGGATAATATGTGTTTTTAATAACTAAAATTTACTCCTTAGGCTGTATTTCTTTAGATTCAACTGGAATATTTGTTTAAAACACCATGTAAATAATGTGCATATCTTAGTGTTCAGAGTCCAGACAATGCTGTTTTATTTGATACCACAGGCATGGAGACAATTTTTATATTGCTGTAAGTTCCCATGGCTTCAGTGACTCATGGAAAAGCAGATTTGCCCCAGCTGAAGTCATCTCTGTGTTTTGGACTTGGAGTTTTTTGTTGTTGTTGTTGTTGTTTTATTTGTATGGATTTCATAGGTTTTCCTTCACTGGGGAAGTTGGTAGGTGAAACTGAGGGCTCACCTGGTTTAATTTAAGAATGAAAAGTTTGGAAATCTAAACACAGGCTCTACAAAATCACCGATTTATTTTAAATTTTGAATTATTCTGCAAGATTATGGATATTATGGGGGTTTGGGCATTTAAATATTATTGATTTCTCAGCAGCCAATTATAAACAATTCCATGAGCAGGTGGAAACAATGTAGTGGGTTCCTGTAGTGTCAATGCACCAATGGATAATATATTTTATATATTTGCTTTCAAGATATTTCTCTTCTTAGTGCCTTAGAGTGCATCTAATCCCAGAGTAGATTGAAAGTTTACTGCTGTGATTTTGAGGTGTGTCAGTGTTACCGTAGTGATGGAAATTTGTAGGCTTTTTTTTTTTTTTGCCTTTGATGTGTAACAAATTACTAATTCACTCTCAAAATAATCTTCTCCATTTTTTGCAAATCCTATCTAACTTTCTGATTAAACATTTCTGTTAATACCAACTTGAGATAAGGGGATTGGGTTCAGCGTGTCCAGAATCCTCTGGGGCCCGTGGTTGCTGCTCGAGGTGTGCTGTGAACCTAAACCCAAGCGGTTTCACAGCTGAATTGTCTGGGTCTCAGCTGTACACCCAGACAGGCTGAGCGGAGATGAATTTCTTGGGGGGTTTGAAGCCTTTAGGTAATTGCCTGCACAGCTCAGACTTCCCAGCAAGCTGGGAGGGTGGGAGGGGACTGTTCTTGTAGAATGGGCTATCAGGCCATGAAATTCCATGGTATAAAATAGAAATACTGACTAGAAGGTTATTAGGATGGAATAATTTCGTCTGGGAACTAAGTTAGAACTGCTTTTTTTCTGCCAATCTTGGGAAATCCTGGGAATTCAGAGGAAAACCACTGATACCAGAGGTGCAGCAATGCCTCTAAATTTTTTTTTTTTTTAACATGTGCATTCTCAGTACCTTTTAACGCACCCAGTCCCCTTCCCAACCTAATTATAGGTTCTATATGTAATATTCAATTTGACAAGGTGCATTATTCTGGACAACTTTGTTTGCTGATGAAAATCCAAACCCTTTCAGCTTTGTAACAGAGGGTTGTCCCCTGCTGGTATCCTTCACTTCCTTCCACTGTTGTTCGTTGTTCAAAAAATGTGCCTTGTTTTGCTGCGTGTTGTTTTAAAAAGAGCATGTGGTTCACTCTTGACTTGAATGGATGGTGGAGGAAGAAGAAGAAAGGATTTTCCTAATGGCTCAACAAGAGCACTTGGTAAATAATTTATCATCATCAAGTGCCAGCTTTATCTGAAAGCTGACAGGTCTTTCTTTTATGATTCAGTGGTGTCTGTGATGACCTGCTCTCCACGCTGCCCGTCAGTGTTTTAAATCTGTTCTGGTGTTATCCGCTCCCTGTTACACCGATCCACTCCTTTTCATACTTTATAAAGCATCTGCTGATATTTATGAAGTATATGTTAGCAAATGTAAGGGTAAGTATTTTAAGGCTCATTAATATTTTAAATACAGAAATGCAACTTGGATTGCAATGCATTGGAGTGCGTAGCAGACGTCTTGTTTTATGAGAACGGTGAGAAAGTGATTTTGCCTATTGATTGACATTATCAGGCAGCCAGGCAGACACTCCAGCAGGTGGAATCACCTTTTTGTGTTGATGTCTGCCAGAAGTTAACAGCAAATGTGATGCCCTTTCTGCCGGTGAGAGCTAATGTGCACCAAGGTAATGGGTTTTAAAAATGCTGCAAACCCTAATGGTGCGAGATCAATATTCCTGCTACTACGGGTAAAATGCTGCTGCATATATTATTAAGACCTTCTTCAAAATTGAATTACTTGAAGCACTTTTGGGCTGTTGGAGGGTTCAGTATTTATCTTCACAATAAAATACTAATGGACCTGTGTTTGGGGAAATAATATTAATATTTTTCTTCTTGCTTGATAAATGTGAAATCTTATTTTAGGAAAATAGAGATGAACACAGGGATGCCCAACAAATCTCTTGGTTTCCTTGCTACTGGGTGCTGCTTGGGACTGGGGGAATGTTGTATTAGCTGATAGAGGAGCTAGGCAATTTTCCAGGGATTACATACGTGCCTTTTTGTCTGCTGGAAGGGGAATGAGCAAGAGAACCCTGGTTTGTTCTCCCAGCAGTGTGTTCATAACCTCAATACCAAGGGGATGTGTCCCCAGTGAGGCCTCAGAAGCACTGTAGGATGTTTGAGACCTTGGATATTTTCCAAGCCCCAGTGTTTGAATATTAATGTGTGCGTGTGACTCTGAGGTTACATGTGTTAAGTGCAAAGCATACAATAGCTTCTTGCAGTGAATCTTTTTTTTTTCTTTCTTATTTCAAGAATGTTCTCATGTGTTCTGGAAATTATCCTGTCAAGTTTTAACCTGCCTCGTAGTATCTGCTGATCATTTAACTATTTGTTTGGAATTGGTGTTCAGACAGCTTGTGGGAGAAGAGTTTTGCCTGCCTGGTGGTTTCCCCGAAGCAGCTCAGGGAAGCCAGTTAAAGTAAAAAATGAGGTTTTTGACTAGTTAGGTGATCATTGGTTAAATTGGCTGGGCAAAAAAAAGGGGGAATGGTGCCTTAAATGTTCCAACAGGAGATAAACAGAACTGGCTTCAGCTCAGGTTGAACTGAAACATATTACAAATCTCTAAATATTAATTGCAATGAAAAAGCTGCTGCTTTGTGTTTGGTTGGGTTTGGTTTTCAGAAGAGTAAAGGCCATTGCATTTACATTGAAATTTGTTACTCTGGATCCTTGTTGGGTTTTCCCATTCACAGCGTGCTGAACGACCTGGGCAATGAGCGGTGAGAGGAGCAGTGTCTGCAGCTCCATGGGCTGCTCTCCTGTGCTGGAACTTTGCCCTTCTCCCGGCACTGTGGGGTGGTTTGCTCTGTGGCATGACAGAGATCCAGCTCTGGCATGCTCAGCCTAACACGTGGAATATTGTGGCATAAGCACAGAGTCTTTCTGCTCCCGGACAGATGGGCAAAATGGTAATTCCCCAGAGACTGAGCTCTGTGGCTCCGTTAGATCACTCGTCACAGTGAATGTACTCAGCGTTCCAGAACGTTGGCACAGTCTAGCAGCAACCAGGATCAGTGCAGTCACCAGTCCTACCCACACCTTCCAAACGCTGTCTTTACTTTCAAACACGTGAACAAATGTGAATTTGACGTGGAATGGCAGGGGCAAAATAAGGCTCATAAAGGAATGATGCATAAATATCGTCATAAGGTGAGAAGCGCATGGAGTTCATCCTGCTCAAACCCATGGTTGGCATAGCTCTACCACGTCATCTGCCAGCTATTTTTCTTTTTGTGCTTCCCCCTCCGGTGCCAGTTGGAAAACATAAAAACTCTACTCATTTTCTCAAGAGAAAAGGAAATAAGTTTTCCTGTGTTTGTGTATATGCGTGCACCCACGTGCATATGTGTGTGTATATACATATATATAAAAACTTGTGTGCATATCTGTACGTGTTAAAAATGCTTTCTCCATGCAATAGGAAAAAGTTTTAGGAAAAATAGGAGACAAAAAAAAGAAGGTAGAAAAAGAAAATACAGATTTGGGAAACTGAGGCACAGTATGAAAAATACGATATTTTTATTTTTTTTTACTGTCATGGTTATTTGCATAAAGTCTCTTTTAAATGATTTGCTAGTTTAAAACAGGATTTTGTAAGAGATAATTCATGGACAAGTTAATTCCTGGAGTATTTGGACAGGAGAAGACATGATTCATGTTGGAAAATCATGAATTTAATCCAGTATCCCTGTTTGTCTTCTCTCTAAATATATGTGCCTGTAAATGCATAAAAATGCAGTTAATATTGAACTATAATGTGCACCTATGTTTTATTGCTAATAAGCTTAAATCATTGCACTGCAATGGGAACTCATTCTTGTTCAATGTTTCAGTGGAACATGTTTTATAGCAATCTTTATTTACTTTATTTTTTTTTTATTACTTTTTCTACCATGGAGCAGTAAGAATGTTACAACCCCCAAACATTGTCAGCAGTTTTTGATATGCAGGAGCTTCAGTTCTCTGCTGGAGAATCAGAAGTTGTACAGAACATTCCCACCTTGCAGCAGTTACCCTATTGCAGAGTCCCTGTCTTTTTGAAGAGAAGGTGAGGAACTGCAAATAAAGATGGATTTTCAGAAAGTTCCACTCATCTGATGGGCATGTGAATGTACTTGTAATTATAATGAGCCTAAATCTATGGCTGAAGCCTGAGAGGCAAATGGCAGAGTTTCTGGTAAAGAGGACTTAGCAGTGACTGCAGGGTGTGTGGTGCTGGGATGTAAATGGAAAAGTCTTACAGAATGGTGCATTTTCTGAATTAAAAAAATATTTTGGGGTGCCACTGACAGGTGTACCCAGCTGAGTTCCTCTGGAGTTGCATCCAAGCAGGTTTAACAGCTGTGTCTGTGTCACTAACAAGCAAACCTGGATTACAGAGTAGAAAAATGTTGAAACTGTATCTTCAGTTGACATTTTGTAGGATGGCTTCTTTTCATATTTTGGGTGTAAAATACTTCAAGGTGATAATTCCCTGTCCTCTCTAGCTTTAGATCAGGTCCTTATGGCTAAGGTGAGTAAGCACAGTAAATGTACTCAGCTAAGGGCCAGTTTCAGTGTCCTTCAAGCTGCATTTCCCTCAAGCTGCTGGCAATCTGAAAGGTTCTGCAGGGAGCTTGGGCTAAAAATCCTGACCAGTGCAACATCCCCGTGAGCCTGGCTGTGCTGCCAGCCACTCCTGACACGTGTTTGTGGCACACACACAAACACAGAGCAGCCCTGCACTGCATTTATGCTCACTTAACTCAAATCTTACCCAAATGTTTTTGTGTTCTCTGCTATCAGAGTGGGTCCCATAGATAGAGACGGACTCATCCCAGCACAGGAAGGAGCTGCTGGAGAGAGCCCAGAGGAGGCACCAGGATGAGCAGAGGGATGGAGCAGCTCTGCTGGGAGGAAAGGCTGGGAGAGCTGGGATTGTTCAGCCTGGAGAGGAGAAGCTTTGGGGTGACTTCACTGTGGCCTCCCAGTGCCTGAAGGAGCCACAAGAAACATGGAGAGAGACTCTTTCCAAGGCATGGAGGGACAGGACAAGGGGGAATGGCTTCCAACTGCCAGAGGGCAGGGTTAGATGGGATATGGGGAGGAATTGTTCCCTGTGAGGGTGCCATGGGCAGGGACACCTTCTACTATCCCAGGTTGCTCCAAACGCCATTCAACCTGGCCTTGGACACTTCCAGGCACAGGGCAGCCACAGCTTCTCTGGACGAGGGCCTCACCACCCTGTTCTTCAAAGTTCTGTGTGTTTTTGCAGTTTGTTTTCTTGGTTGTTTTTTGGTTTTTTTGGTAAAGTTAAGCCTGTTTTTAACAAGTATTTGACCATTTGTCTATTTTGTTGGAAGCCAGATGGCTTTTTTCTTTTTCTTTAACATCTACACTTTAAACACATTTTGATATGAACATGTGAATAATAGAAAACGTTATTTCACGTGTCTGGTGGCACTTTATCTGCAGAAAAGCGTTTAGTTTTCCTTGAATTTCTAACCCTGCAACAAAAGCAAATAGTGTTTGCTTTTGTTACAAGTCTAAGTTTTAAATTCCCAAATTCTGAAAATTGCTACCGTTGCCTTGTTTTTGTATAGATACAACTTTCTTCCTTGAAGTGCTTTCCTGCGAGTGAGCTGTAAAGGCATATTTGTGCTGGGGTCACTGCCTGATGATAGACCCACACCTAGTTTTTCCATACACTTAGAGATACTTTGTGTATAGTTAAAACTTTCAGAACCTGGGGTTTAATTCTGGCAAATAGATGGGACCAAAACCTTTTACTACAAAGGATGTGATTGCTCTCAGTTGACCCCTCTGTGCTGATCCTAATGCAGCTCTGCAGAGCAGGGTCCTGTCTGCTCGTGTTGCTTTGGAGGAGAATTTACATTAATTGAGACAATCTTACGTAAAGGACGCTTTGTGTGATTCCAAAGCCATCACTATTTTTTGACTGGTGTTTCAGCTTCAAAACGTTTGAGAGAAAGAAGGATTTGTGTCACCCATCTGAGGGTTTGATTTGTCCTCCTGAGTGCTGCCTTTGCTTGCTCTAGGCAGGAGTAGCTGGGGCTCAGGGAAGGATTTTGTTTATAATTTCAAGGGGATTGTTGTAAGTCGAGTGCTATTCCTTAGAATTGGCTTCAGTTGCCCTCTGGAACAGAGGACAGCCATGGATTCTCTGGGAGAGAAGCTCATCCCAGTGTATCTTTGGTGGCTCACAGAGCCTGAAGCTGTACTTAATATCAGAAGTTGTGTTTGAATTTAGTTTGAAATGTATTAGTTAGAATTGATAATTGGCTTTGTCCTAAGTGTTTCACTGCTCTAAACCAGTGGGTTAACTTTAATAACTTAAGAACAAAATGGGTGGAACCGGAGGTGGTAAACACCTCATTTCACCTTCACAGGACGAGTTATAAATTTTGTAGCAGTTGATACAGAGCAATTCTGCTGTAACTTATTGCTCTTCAGGCACCTCAGAAAGGTGCTCACCATCTGATTATTCAAAAAATTGCTTGTTGCCAGAATAACACCTTGGTTTTAGTCTTTGAATTTTATGTGCAATAGCCAATAAAATGCAACACTGATTTTGAAGATATACTTTATATTTACCTCAGAAGTTGCATTAGAATGATCCTGATTTCAATCATACACACTAGACATGTATTTTATGTGTGTAATAGCAATATCTGGACTTTCCTAGGGATGTCATGATTTGTTACACTGTGGAATCCAAAAATATAATGCTCAAGATATCATAGGGTCAGTGAAAACTATTGGGGTAAAGACAAAGCACTAATTAGCATGTACTTCTCAATTCATAGAGTGAATTGTTTTAGTGAAATTTCTTATGATATGTGCAAAAATAAGATTTTTCCTCTGCAACAGGAGCTTGGAAACGTACGTTCAAAAATTATTATTTGCTATTAAACACTTTTATGCAGATGAATTTAATGGATATAATTCATAACAATAAAATGCTGTTCAGGTTTTAATGAAGTGAAGAACCCAACCTTAAGAGGCTTTTTTACACAGATTTCCCTTAAAGACTTCACACTTGCAAGGAAATTTAAAGAGATTGGTGGAACTTGGTGTATAAAATGGTAATTAAGTGGATAGTAATGGTACAAAGTACTTTTGAGTGCTATTACTGACCTGAGTTCACTGGAACTTGCATATCAGGTATTATTCCAGATACAGAGGTAAATTCTTGAGGCCCTGATGTACAGCTTTTATTTAAATCTGTACCTGAATGGTTATACCAAAGAAATATAAACAGCCTGAACCTCCAGGCTGCTTCATCTCAGTCCCATCATTTCCTCCTGTTATAAAATCTGTCAGCTGGCATAACAAGGCAGCTTAAAGCCATCTTTTACTTTATTTTAAACAGCAGCCCTTGGTATTGAGCAGCCAGGCAGGTGAATGGAGTGTTTCTGGAAATTAAGCTGTTTGCATCCACAAGCCACTACATTTAATATTTCAAATGTGAGGAGGGAAAAAAGCAAAGAAAAAATATAGACAAGAAAAAGCATGTAAGGATACTATGGCAGGAGTATGAGTCATCAAATGTGTCCCTGGTTACTCTAATTATGTAATGATAATTACATAATCAGGCTGTCTAGAAATACAAGAACTTAATGGTGGCAACTCTGTATCAACAATTGCTTTGTATTGTTGGGTTGTTCTGATGGCAGTGGTATTTACATCTTGGAAGAGCAGAAATGTTTATGTTTTCAGGTTTTGAGTTCCACTGTAGCTATCAGTAGTTTCTGTATAAAACAATTATTGTGCTAACTGCAGTTTGTTACAGTAGCATTGAAAAGCTCCCAAAATATGAAGGAATACAGACTATGAAATGTTGAAAACATTTGTTATTGCTAATTCACTTCAGGATCAGAGAAACCTCAGAGAGCTCAGCCATCAGAGTAAGGGATGGTAGTTTGATGGGCACAGTCTTAGAATCAGATGTATTACAAAAGGATAACACAGAAAGACAAAAGTAGATCCAAATACTAGAAGATTAAGACAATTTGAATGTGAAGATCACAAGTGTCCAGAGTGAAAACATTTGTGTGCCTCAGAAGTTGGGACCAAAGTAAGCATTATTATTGCAGCCCTGAGAGAGTGAGCCGGAGCTTGGTCTGGAAGGAATCTTTCTATACAGTTCCTTTGTCGTGATGGTCTCTTTATTTGTGGTTTGTTGTTGGTTTGTTTGTTTGGGTTTTTTTAAGCTGTTTCTCAGTACAGGGTTATGTGTTTGGGAGACACCAAGTTTGTGATGTGTTTCCATCAAGGACAGGCTCTTCCCTGTGGTGAGGGAATGAGGACACACAACCCTGGCAGTTGTCACTGCTGAGCTCCTCAGAGAAGGAAGGGCTGCTGGCAGTGATATCTTTGCTAGGTCTGGTTGGCTGCATGATGAGACTGGGTGCTGAGTTAAATATTTTATTGGGCATATCTCATAAAGGCTTGGTGATATGGGTTTTTTTTTTTTGTTTGTGGTTGTTTTGGTGTTTTTTTTTAAGACTTATTCCATTTCCATAGCATGTGCTTAGTTTCTAGTGGGCTGCCAGGATTAGAGGAAAATTATGCAGTATAAAATTGATTAAAAACAGAGGAGCTGATGCAAGGATCCTTACACATTACATGGAATGGCGGGCTAAATCTGAAACAGTAGTTGTATCCAGGCTTGTCCTTCTATCATATTTCTTATTCACTTAATCCCTAAACTTTGTTCCTTTTCAAAATACATAAGCAAAATAAAAATGTTCAGCAATTTTAAAAAAGGTTGTGTTGTGTTGTTTGTGGTTTTCCGTGGTTTTTTTTTCAGAGAAATTGTATCATTAAAGAAAACAGACATGAGAATTTATGTATATATAACTTAAATAGTTAATATAATTGTGTTAATATAATTGAATAACACATGACTTATTCTGGATTCAATGAGCAAATTCTTTGCTCAAAGAAAGAAGCATTATTGGAAACCCCAGAGAACACGTTTTGTTTTGCTGATTGAAAAGGTGGAGTTCTGATTTAGGAATTACAAGCCTTCTGACACCAATCTTATTTTATTTTTAATGTTCAATACAAGCATTGCCATTTCTTGCTCTGTACCGTTTTCCAGGACACGTTGGTGACCATTTGCTAACACACCTGCCCAGGAGTTCCATCCCTGGGTGGGGATAAGAACAGGCTGCAGCTGCTTCGAGCTACGTGTTGCTCTCCCTACAGCTGGGAACAACTGCATTTCTCAGCAAGCAATGATTAGCATTTTGATCTTGACAAGCACTTTCCTGTCTGAATACCAATGTCTGAATGATTGTTTTTGCCAAGCAAGGCATAAACAGCTATTGCATCTATAGCTTGTAGTTAGCTCCTGCTCACTAGAAACGTTTGATCCAATACTTGCACGCTTGATTTTTTTAAAAACTGTGTTAGAAGTAATCTCCTCTGATTTATAGGTGTAGAAAAAAACGTAGGTTTGTGTGTCTAAATATGCTAAGCCAACTAATTCCAGGATGAAATGCTAGATGTCTGAAAGAGCATGCAGTGTCAGGTGTTGTGATCTAATATGTTGGTGGTTCATGCCAGTGCTCCCAGCTACATGCAAATTAACAGTATTCAAGTGTAACCACACAGCATTTATAGTCTACAGATTAGCATAGTCTGAGAAAAATCCAATTATCCTCTCCTTGGTTGTTTGCTTTCGTTATATTTTTGTTTCAGGGTACCTCTTTTATTGAAATTTTAGAATTATTTAGAGGACTAAAATCAGATTTCTAAATAGCAAATGATAATACAAATCAGCAGGCTGAAGTATGAGAGTGTTTTGTCTCTCTTTTCAGTAAAGGAAACATCTCACAAAGAAAGCCCAAGTGCCGGGGAATAGGGCAATGGAAGTTTAGCTTTGCAATGTGTTTCTGCTTTGCTGTTAAATGAGCTTAAACAAAAACCAACTGATGCTCCTGGTCCCACTTGAACCATTAGAGAAAAGCCTCCTGTCCTCCAGTCGGGGGCAGAACAGCTGTAGAAAGTTGTCTTGTGGAGAGCTGGAAGTGATGGAGGAATCATAGAAGAGGTTTGAGTTGGAAAGGTTCTCCGAGGCCATCTGGGTCTGGACTGGCAGAGTGGGCCCTGGAAGGCTGGACAGGGAACTCTCCTTAACATGAGGATGTCGTGTCCAGTTAGGGTGTCCCGTGTGTCCTGGTGGCCAACGGCAGCCCCACGTGAGCAGGTTTGGTAGAAGGCTGCAGGGAGCTGGAATTGTAGCTCAGATGCTGTTTGCTGCAAAAAATAAGAGCTTGGGCTGGGAGAGCTTCAGCTTCTGGGCAGGGCTTGCAAGTTGCCATAGGCTGATGAGCCAAGCTGCCTCTCAAACCAATTTCCAACTGGCCTGAAGGATTTGGGATTGTCCAAATGCAGTGGAAACTGTTTAGGCAGAGGAAAAATGATACCACTTGTATGAAGTGTCTCTACACTGCTGTAAGCCAAGTGTAGCCTTCTGTCCAGGAACTTTGTTGTTTGTGCTTTTCATCTGTATCTGAGTCAAAGGGAAGGAAAAATGTTTGGAAATCTCTAAACAGGGAATGATGTTAACAGCAGTCAAATGAAATGAATTAGTTTGCCAGTTGTTCAAGATAAGCCCCTGATCAGTGCCCTGCAGCCTTATTAGATAAACAAAGGGAGAGCTGATTGTGACAGAGCCCCCAGCTCTGAGGCTGGGGGTGAGAAGGAGCCGTGTCACCATAAAGAAACTGCTGAAGCTGCTCAGTTACAGATATCTATGAGGAATTTAAGTTATTGATAGGAATATCCATCAACAAAGAGGTCTTAGACTGTACAGGTTACAGAGCACGTCGATAGCTGGTGGCAGAGCACTGAGAGATGGCAGTGGGAATCAGAGGGGCTGAGAATGTCTTGAAGTACAAAAAACAAGAGGTGGTTTGAAGATTGCGTGAAGAACAAAAATATGTATTTGTGTGGCTTAATGGAGGAAAGAAAACAGATTGGAAAAAGAACTGAAGGGGATTTGGGGGACCATGCAGAGCAGGGATATTCATCTTTACATTTGCACATGCTTGAGTTTCTCCTGAAACGGGAAGGCCTTTACAGGGTCTCAGAGAGCATTGATGCTGCCTTAGGGGTACTTTGTAGAAATGTACTGGAGCATGAATGCTCCTGGAGCCCTTGTGAAATGGGGCATTCTCGCGGCATTAGAACTGGGGATTGTGAAGAAATCTTTCATTGAAGTCAGCCTAAGGTAAATGAGGGAGAAGTACTTAGCAAGAAAATTCAGAATTAACAGGGTGTTAAATTGCTGCCAAAGACCCTTGTGACACAAGTGACCAAGGAATGCATAATTTCCTTGCAGAAAAAAAACAAGTTCAGAAGGTATAAAATGGATGTAGCCAGAACCTCTTTGCTCGTGCTTGGACTGTGTGACAGCAGTGCAGCTTGTGCACAAGCTACGTTCCTTACTGCCACATTCTCCCTCTTTGAAAAGATTATATATCCACATATTGAGGATGGAATTTTACATGGAATCATAGCATGGTTTGGGTTGGAAGGGACCTTACCGATCATCTTATTCCAAACCCTTGCCATGGGCAGGGACAGATTCCACTAGACCAGGTTGCTCAGAACTCCATCCGACCATGCTCCCCTACAGATTATTGGACCCACTTTAAAAAAGAAAAAAAGAAACGAACACAAAACCAAAAAAGCTCCCATATTCCCAAGTTATGAAACCACCCCCTACCCCTTTTTCATTGCCCATCACACCCTTCCCGAGTGGTGAGGCTTTCCTTGGGTGACAATTCTGCTGGTTCTCTGCACTGCCAGTAAATTGCTGGACCTTCTGTTTGGGTTCTGTGCAGTACTTAATAACTATACCTTATACAAATGTAAATGGTGTTAGCAAAGCTTCTCCCTGAGAGGAGTATGAAGTACTTGGGTGGTAATTGATGATGAGATTGAATCCTCGGGGAACAGGCGAGGGAGAGATGGGGGATGCACGAAAGAATAAATGAGCTGAGAATCCAAAATAGTTGCCAAGACAGTAATTATGGAATGTTTGAGGTGGTTGTGTAGTGAGTCTTACTGGTGAAATAAGTAGAGAGCTATTTTCTAGACAACTGAGCTGTTTGTGAAGAACTAGAATGTGATGAAACCCAGGAGGCAGTCGGAACCCTTGGGAATAACAAAGCACCAGGTGTTGTCAACATTGCGGTTGGAACTCCAGGAATTATCAGTTTGATTTTTTTAGCTTGGGGCTAAAAGAGCCGAGGAATAGTGAGTAATGGTCATAATGAACAGAAGATAAGATGTTGGTTGTGTGGAGAAGAGCTATTTATTTGCTAATCCAGAAAGCAAGCGCTGTGTTCACCTCCTTGATGGAGTCAGGGCTGAGTCACTGCTGGGCAGGGAGGCACCGCTGGGATGGGGAGGGGGCAGCCTGTGCTGCTTGCTGGAGGGTGAGGATTCCTCATCTTTCTGAACTGCCACTTTTCCCCTCATTTTTATGTCTCTTCGCTACTAGCAACTCAAAAGTTTTTGTTATTTGTTCCTAACTACCATAAAAATCTTCCAACTCTTTAGTTTCTGTGTTTTCTTTGGGCTGGTTTGGCTGTAGTCTCTTGTTTTCAAGCTGAGCTGGGGTCTCTCAACTGTGCTTTACAGAATTTGGCCTCATTTTAGGGATAGTTGATCCTTATTAAAGTGGGTCCTGGGTTGTAGTCCATCTATCTGCAAACCAAGCACAATGATGCCTTTATTACTTTGCCCCCCTCCTCCCTGCCAAGGATTTTCAGAATAAAAGAGGAGCTTTGAGAAGTTTTGATGAAACATGATGATTGAATTAAGAAATACAACAGTAGGCTAAATATAGGTAATATTAATTTCTCAAATCTATGGGAAATTTTGTACTGGTTCATCTCAGTAGCAAAGTATTAATAATTCATATAAATCATAAAGGTTCAGTAAATCATGCATCAAGTTAAGATCCTACTTGCTATTACATTTTCAGATATTATGAGTCAGCAGCTTTATAACTGTAACCATCTGAATTTCAAATGTTAAATGTATTTTTAACACTGCTTTAGACTGCATAAGAAATTATAGAAGGTCACCCTCTTGAAAAATTTACTTGTGCATCTGTAATTTGATATACGTAACATAATCTGTTATGCACATCAGGTTTGTATTGTGCCATTTTATTACGTTAAGCACAGCACAAGCTGCATTTTTTTTCACCTTCTGCCAACAAAGTCACTGGCTGAGAGTTGCATTTCCAAGGCAAAGATCTGGTTTTTGGAGAAACTTCAAACACAGAAATATCATTTTTACTACATGTGTACAAGGGCAGGCCTCGCAGGAGGCACAGCTTTTCTTGGAACTGTGCATCATCTTTAACTGAAAAAGACTTATGGGGTGTGATCAGGAGTTTGGTGTCTCAGCCAGAAAGGCAAGTTATTAGAAGGAAGAAGTCAGCCTATAAAATCTGATTGTTTTTCCTCATCCATTGGCCTGTCGATAATGTTAATGTGTTCAGATGCATTCTGGTTATCATTAAGGTGTTTGCATTTACATATGCAGTACTACAGCTATAGAGACTTTTGAATCTCTTCAAGGCACAGGAAATTTAAACCAATAATCCTCTCTTAATAGAGAGGTCCAGTTTAAATTTTCACTACAGATGTCAAACCCAAGGGCAGCTCATGTAATACTGTCTTTATATAGGATTATTTCAATTTTAAAATAAAGAATAATCTTAAATTCCTTTCATATTATTTCTTTCATCAACCATGTAAACTTTGAGCTTTGTAATATTTGTGTATGACAGATTTAGAGCTAAAATCTATTTTGAATCATCACTTCATAGAATCATGAAGGTTGGAAAAGCCCTCCAAGGTCATTGAGTCCAAGCTGTGTTTGAAGCCCACCTTGTCCCCAGCCCAGAGCACTGAGTGCCACGTCCAGCCCTTCCTTGGACACCTCCAGGGATGGGGCACAGGGAGACTGTGTCTTCCCTAGTCATGTAATAACACAACCAAAGAAGACGACCTACAAAAGTAACTCGATGACAAGATGAAGCTTGAATTTAGATACAAGATACTTTAAACAAAGAAAGTACTTGGTTTTAAAAAATATAATAATAAAAGCTCAAAATTAGAAGCTGCTCATGCAGTGGCTGTGTCATGAAGTTTTCCTCTGATACATCTGTAAGTAAAACAGAACTGGGACCGAGTGCTGTGCATGGAACTTTTATTGACATTGTATGAAAAGTTTGATGTGTGCTTCAAGACTGGATACTGGCTCCGAGCTGGGAAAGCTACCAAAACGAGCAGTGCATTGAAGTGAATGCTGGAAGGCCCATTTCTTCAGAGAGCAATTATTTGAGAATATTTATAGCGACCAAGCGAGCAGGTGAGAGGTGCAGTCATTAAAATGTATTTAGATATTGCGCTTTGGAATGTGTGGTTTGACACGGGGCAGCACAATCAATTTCCCCAGAAGCCACGCAGAGGGAAGATGTCACATTTACTGTTGAAGAGCATCACGCTGCACTAAAATACTTGTATGGCACTAAAAGCACTGCTCCTATTGAGCCAGGTAAATGCTGCTGCTGGTGATGAAGAACAGTCAGTTATGCTGCCTGTAATAAAAACAAGTTAGTCTCCATGGGCAGAAATTGGCTTTATAAATCCATAGGAAGCAGCCCAGTGTTTCTCACGTTGTCAGGCAGCGTTGCAGGGCTGGGCAGGGAAAGGCAAACAGCAAAGCTCTCCAAACCAGGGAAGCTTTGTGTCCAGCAGTAAATGGCAGCTCTGGGATAGAGCCAGCTGTTAAATAGATGTGCTCCCAAATCCTGAACTGCATTATTCATGGTGACACTAACCACCAGCAACTGCTTCACAAACCCAAGGTACTAAGGCACAGCTGAGCTTCTGTTCAGGGGAATTCGAGGGACAACAATGGAGTGATGCACTCTGGAAAATAACTGGGAGGACTAAATGGTCTTGCTAAAGGAGAGAGGCAACTCAGGGGTTTCCTTCAAGTGCTGAGGTGATTTGGGGAGTACTAAAAGTGAAAAGTTCAGGTAAAAATTAAGACTTAAAGGCTTTTACTAGGAGTTGTTAGCAGAATGGGAAAAATGCCCTTATGAGGAAGGATCTGGGGGAATTTGGAGCGGTAGGGTGTGAATGAGGTTATAAGGATATTTATAGTGTTAGGCACAGCACAGAGCCATGAAGCATGACTTAGGTTAATAAATACCTGTGTACTTTACAATTGTCACTAGAATGTTATGTTGTATGAATTGGACAACAGGGAGAATTCACATATATTTTAATTTTAGTCACAACCTGAGCGTTAATGAGTGCCATGAGAGGGGGAGGAATCCTCCTCCTGATTACAGCAGTGTGTTTGAGTTCTGAGAAGAATCCCAACGTTTTCAGTAACTCAGGTATATCCCAACTGCCTGTGAGTAACTCATCTTCACCATAACTAAATATTCACCAAGGATAATGTTGACCTATGGGATTTGCCAGTCATTTTTCAGTCTGGTCAATGCTTAGGGATTGATTTACGAGTTAATATTTAATCAACACAAATATTACACATAAAATCAAAGAATGAAAGGTTTTCTTTAACCCTTGTGCATGCACTGTGGTGATTCCTCTCACAAGGTGAAGACATGAACCTGTCTTTTGTAGGAACAATATGACATTACAAACTGACCTGTGCCCAGTGTTGGGAACTGGGGAGGGACTGCTTGGGAACAGAGCTAAGAGCCTCTCCATAAGCAGACAAAAATGATGTGGAGTTTATTTAACTTCAGAGCATTTCAAAACTTTGATAATTTTTCATTTTCTAGTATTAATGTTGCTGGGTTTAGATATATGGCTTTTTTTTGTTGTTGGTGGTGTAGTTAAAAAATTACTGAGCTCAGGGGATGGTGATACTGCTTTTAATAAGTACAAATAGCAATATTTAGGTAGCAGGTTTATTTTATAAAAATAATTGATCTTTTCAGTGCTGACTTGATATATAAAGTAAGTTACTGTATCAGAACAGGTAAGGAGAGTTATCCTCCTTCTGGTTGTACTTTTTTTTTTTGTCTAGGGTGAACACAGTGTTCAGACTGGAACTCTAACGAGTAATTGACCCTATTATTATTAAAAATAAAACTAATTTCTGTGACTTGAAATATTTTGTGTGCAGAGAGTCCAGTTGGTTCCACTTAAACTGGCAGATTGTGCATTTTGATATTATTTTTTTACATACTTAGTCCTTAACACCTTATACCATGGTGGTTTAGGTAGTTTATCAGAGCAAACATCTCTGGAGCAGAAGTGTTACATAAGGATGAACTGTCTTGGTCTTCCAAAATTTGCTTTAACTATTCCACTTGGTGAGTGGGAAGTGTGTGAAAAAATAAGAAAGGCCCACTGTAAACCAGAGGTGTCACTCTGCTTTTAAAAATAAATTAGAATTATTCTGTTAAAGAAGGTGCCTGCTTACAAATATAGTAGTGCCAGTCCTTCCCAGTAGTGAGTTCCAGATTCTTGAAGGCTTTTAGTGGAAATTCCCTCAAATAGGTCCCAGAAAATATTTGCAAAATTGCTCCTGTGAAATACAGCAACAGTTTCCTCCAGCATTCTGGAGCTGGGTTGATTCCAAAGTGAGAGGCCAAGCAACGGTTTCCAGGGAATCTTTGTTCATGCTCACGTGGACAGACTCACTTGTGATGATGAGTAGTTTGCATGTGAAAGATTGTTTTGTTTGTACAGGTGGAAACTCATCATCTCCAGCAAAACTTACAGATTCTACAAGTTCAACGATTTCACATACTCTTGAAAATGTCCAGTAGTCAGTGGTAACCAAACCATGATAATGGTAGTATGGTAAAAAGTAAAAATGGTTAATAAAGTGAGATGGTGAGAAATGTCCCTGTTCAGAGAGTATGGAATGAAAGGTTAGAACAGCAAAGGAAATGGAAATATTCACTTTGTGCCTGAGTGCTGTCATTGCAAAGCACTGAAGTTCTCTTCCTCTTATTGATATCAAACTATTTTACAAAGAAATAAGATATTAAGATCAGAGAACTTTATTCTTCAAAGAAACCCTGGAGATACTTTTTACTCTGGAGGAAGGGAGTGGAAGAGCAAAGCCTTCCACTGGCCTCGTAAATGGTATTTTCTGGACAGAGCAGAGACTGTCATTGATTGTTTTTATCTTGATGGTATTTGACTGAAATTTCTGCTGTTCTCAGGTCTGATTTGTCATGGCATGACCAGTTCATACTGTCCTTTGTCTGAATGAACACAGAGTGAACACCTTCCACCAGCCTCCATGATGAAGCCAGAGGCAAACTTCACCTGGATCACAGCACTGAGAGTGTCTCATGCCAAAGATATTGTTAATATTTCATTGAATAGATGATAAGGGGATGTGAGGAAAGATTTTCAGTCTAAATATGGCTACAGCTGACAGAAATAGTTCAAAACTGTCATTTATGTAGCACTCCTAAAGCATATAAAAGGTACTGTAGGTGCTACCCCTTATTTGTCTTTTCTCTTTCTGTTTCAAGATTGCAGAAGCCTTCAAAAAGAAATAATACTAGATTTGTCACTTAAAATCAGACTCCTACAATACTGGAAAATATAGCTTTGATTTTTTTATATAGTTTTGGAAAGTGTCTGTGAAGGCTGAAATCCAAAACCGGCAGCCAGGAGAGCACTTCTGTCTGTTACTTCTATAGTGGCTGCCTGAGACATGCCCAGGGAGCTGTAGATCTTTTTGTTCTCTTAGAATTCTTTCTTTCTCCTTTTTACTTTAAAATGTTTTAGCTAAAGATTGATTTACAAATGCAGGGAGGTCAGAGTTGGAAGCATTGTGTTAACTGCAGCAGTGATTCAATTTTATTTGGTATTTAGCTGTATGTAAAAATAGGCTGGACATGGCAACAGTTAAGTAATTAAAAGCTTTTATAATATCTAAAATATACTTTTTACTTAATTTTACAGAAAAATAATGTGCTGGTTGTCTTTATATTTAAAAACTTCTCAATTGGTTGCAAGAGAAAGGGTCTTGGAATATTGGAACAAGATGATCTTTAAGATCTCTTCCAGCCCAAGCCATTCTATGATGTGTGGAAGAACATTGGTTAGTGAGGGCGCGTTTAAGCAGATTATATGTTCACTGAGCATTCAAACCCTACATTGAATTGATGTCCAGCTTGTTAAAGCTCATTACTAAACTGTTAAAACATACACATTACATACAAGTGGAACAGATTATGTAGAATGCTATTGTTGCTAAAACAATGATGGATTAATCACATAGGAACTCAATTATCTCCTGTATTTCATAGATTTCTGCCTTGTATCATCAGTTCATGAATATGTGATATGCCAAGCATGCTTCATTGAAATAACTAATTGCAAGTGCTGTGATTTATTGAACAGACTTTACTGGAGTTTTAATAGAAATATCTATTCCAAAGTAATTTGAACACAGATTGTGTGTTTGCTTTTTAGAAATTCCATCCAGTATAATAAATTTGGTGCTTTAATTGCATATTAACCTTTGAGAAATCATACCTCTGGGAAAGCCTCCTGCTGGAATATACAGTTCCTGAGTTTGGTGGTGACACAGTTGCAGGCAACTGCTACGGCCCAAAAGCATAATCTGCAGTTATGATCGCTGGATCCAGAATTTTCAGTCTGTAGGCATTTGCATAAGGCCCCAACTTCAAATAAAGGAGCTTCTAGACTGAGTTATAATACAATATTTATCATCTGTTTATGAGCAGAGGGAAAAAGGCCTTAACCTACACCTGGGACCTAAAGAATCTCATGGATTTTCTTTGCTGGGAGTTCTCTTCGGGCTTCTTTGTTAAGGTTTCTACAATAAATCTCTGTTTCAAATGGGGGAAAAAAAAAAAAGTTGCATTTGAAATTAAAAGCACATGAACATTCCTGAGCCTTGCCTTTCCAACAAGGAAAAGTCTGGAGTCTTGACCAACAGGTAGGACCCTGCTGCTGGTTCTTGTCACAAGGTAAAGGAGAAGCCCCAGCAGCAGGAACAGGAAAGGGGTTTCTGTTTGAAGACCAGAGGGTCTGGAACTGACTTTGGACTGTGGAGAGAGCTCCTGTCTCTCTGGCCTCTATCAAAGGCAGTGTCAGCTGAAATTTGGTGCTTCATTTGTGGTGTACTTGCCCTTGAAGGTCTGAAAGGTCTCTGACTCCTGGGGAACTTGGGATTTAAGCTGCTGAAAGATCATTTCATTAAGTGTGGACATTGTGTTTAGGGAAAGTCCTCTTTTTTCCAGCTGATACAGAGATGCTCAAATAGTGCTGTTGATGAAATTTAATGGTGAAACTGCTGTTAATTGCAGTAACATGCAGATTATGTTTATTACAAAACTTGCCATCACTGTCAGCAGACATAAGTATTTTAACTTTTCTTCTACATAATTAAAGTGAGATAGTGCTGCAGGTACCTCTACAGCACTCTGATTTGGGGTGGCAAATGGGGACTCTCCCAGGAGCAGACTTGGTCTGTTACAGAAAAAAGAAAAAGAGGGAAAATGTGTTCAATTCATAAGGTGGTTTGTTTATTTAAAAAATTTTACTGTAATTCCTGCAATGATTTTTGAGGGAGTCGTCCAGACAGACTGGCATATCTGTTTCTGGCTGTAGGTGGTAAGGTGTGCACAGGTTAATTTTATAAGTTCAAAAATGCTTTTTTTAACTTGTTTCTGAAAGTTCGTGGTTTTACTCTGCTATTCTCATCTTCCAGTTTTTTTTGCACTGTTGTGACAGAACTGACAGTCGATTTAATGATGAACTAATTAGCCAAGGGGATGTGGGGAAGTGATGTTGTCATTGATGTGTTTTGCCCCTTCACTCTTCTTCTCTGATGAGTGAAAGGCACTTGGTAGGACCTGCAGGCAAGACATGCAAGATGCAACTACAAACATTGATATTAGATGGACCTGTAGGGCTGAATGTTTGATTATTTACACTTCTTGGAAGTAAAAGTTGAAATAATAATAATAATTAAAAGGAACGTAAGTGTACAAAGCCACATCAAAAATATTATGAAATACCATAAGAAAGGTGACAAAAATTCAAAATGTCAACCATAAATATTTATTGGCACTGGTTATCCTGTGAGGATGCAAGTTTGGAGACAAAATCGAGGTGAGCCATTGCCATTTGTCCTACCCAGGAAATGAGGAGCAGTTTGAGAAGGCAGGGTGATGGAGGGGATCAGCTGAAAAAAGTGGTTGTTAAAAGAGGGAGGGACACTGAAAGTTCTGGTCTGAGGTTCTCACAGTGGATTTCCTGCAGTATGTGCTTCGGCTAAGTATTTTCTTTTCTAATATTGAAGTTAAATCTTTTTGCATAATTTCTTAGTGCTGATCTCAACCCCTTTCCAATGTAAAAACAGGGTTAAAATGTCAGAAACAAAAGCAACACTGACTAAAGAATCTGCAAGCCTGTCATTCTGCTGTTACTAAATATATTTAATTAAGAGTAATTATCAAGAAACTCCATTTGATTGTTGGTTGAAAGTGTACCTATTGTGGTAGAATATATAGAGATAAATCTACTTGGCATGTAATTAATTCCAACTAGCAGAGCCAGTAGGTACATGACCACATTTCCATCATTTAATTAGCATTTAACCACATAACTAAAAAAACATATGAGCTGCTAAACTAGCTATCTAATTAATTTGCTGCAAATATTTGTTAAATAATGATTACACATCTAAAAACTTTGTATCAGTTTTATGTCCAGGTGTTGTGCAGGTTTGGTGTTGCATAATGTCATATACTTCTAGATGACTTAAATTCAATGAAAGAATACTGTTTTGCTGTTAAAATTTAGATCAGATGTCTGGAAATTTGGGGTTTGTGCTCTCAGAGTTTTCTGAACACTGAGGGCCTGTGTAGCACAAGTGAAACTGTTGTGGGCTAAAGGGGATGGCAAGCGGAGGGAAGAGAAGGTTGAACCATTGCTTTTACAGTAAAAGAGAATTGTTTTATTGCTCCTACGACAGACATTAAGTAAATTCCCAAATATTGGCAGTTCAAAACCTGAGATTGGGATTATTTCTGTCAGAAGCAGCCTGGCTGTGTGTGCCCTGTCTCCTGGGAAAAGGTGATTCCCAGTGGTGTGAGATGCTTTGTACCTTCACTGGAAGTTTTTCCTGACGGTTGCAGCCTGGTGAGGTCCTTGCTGGAGCTGCAGAGTCTGCTCGGTGCTGCTGCTCTGGGGGAGGAGCAAATAAAACCTCCCTGTGTGTGATCCCCAAACCTCGGGCTCACCTGATGTGAAAGGGTCTTAGACTTTGGTTTTTTGACTTTTTTCCATTGGTGTTATTCAAAGTGGAGTTGCTTAAGCCTCAGGGATGAATTATGCCAGGATGTGACACAGNCTTCCATCGGTGTTATTCAAAGTGGAGTTGTTTGAGCCTCAGCAACTCAGAGCAACTTGAGCCTCAGAATTATGCCAGGATGTGACACAGCCTGACTGACAGACCTGGCAGGGCTTAGAGACCTAATTTGAAGGCTGAGCTCTGAATTAGGCACAGAGAAGGCTTAAACTTGAAATGTTTTGGTTCAAAGACGAGCTAAACCCACTCATCCTTCCTCATAACTTGTTGCAAACATCATATCCCATGATTCATTACATGCTATCCAGGAAGAAATTCAATTTATAGATCCTGTATTGACTACCACAGCAGTCAGAAGTTCAATTATTTAGCTAATTGAAACATCTCTGTTTTGCCATCCTGTGATAGTGTCAGAACAGTAAAGTTCATTAAAGCAACAAAGCAAACCTTTTGAAAAGGGAACATAAGAATAAATGAAAAAGATCTGGCAGATTGTGCGTGATTGGGTTTAAAGGGCAGATTCTTTTGATAATAAGTTTTTCTTTAAGCACTGGATTGTGTTTTCCCTCTTTGCCCTCTCCCTCTTTTTCACTTGGGAGCTGGCAATAGCACCTTCCTGACAGGCCTTTGCAGCTTCATGGGTATTAACTTCCCAGCCTCAGAATCTCCACATCTTTTTGTTTGCAGTTATCTCACAAATGGAGTGCCTGATTGCAGTCTGAGGAGCCTCTCTGAAGGTTTTCAGCTTGCTGTCAGCTGCTGGAAGAAATGCCGGGCAAGTTTAAAGTGAAAACAGTAACGTTGTAACAGAGGCAAAATTTATGTTTTATTAGAAAATTGTATGAAACAACCAGCTGAGCAGCAGAGCACAGATGATGAGTATCTATCTGTCCGTACTCCTGCAGTAAATTTGTTGCTTAAAGGGTTTTTTTGAGACACTTCTGTTCTACAGGTCACTGGAGATCCTGGTCAGGAGAATTCCATCCCTGTCTTCCAGAGCAGGACTCTATTCCAGAACTGCTCTCTTCTTTCAAAGCCCAGAGGTTACTCAGTTGCATCTCAACGTTAGCAGAGGTTCAAGGCATAATGTCACAAGAAAATTCTGTTTTTTCTAACGTGTGCAGCAGCTTTGTGTTTTGGCTTTGGTTGTTGTGGACTTTTTTAGATGAGACTGGTAATGAAATACTTCTAAAATTTGAGAGATTTCTTTGCGTAGAGAAGGATATTGGTGTGTGAAACGCCTTTATTTTTATTTACTGCCTCAGGCAGTGAAGTAGAATTGCAGCTCTGTTTTTTCTGCGATGGTTTGCATGCCACATCCTGGAAAAGCTCTCTTCGTAGAGAGAAGTGGGAAGAGGGAGTTGGCATCCTAGGGCAGTTTCTTTCCTTTTGCTGGTATTTAGGGAAACTTCAGGTGGCACAGTGATATGTGCTGGGCCCTGTGTCACAGTACAATTTCAGCTGTGATGTTACATATTTGTTCTGTGTTTTAGTGGGGTTTTATCTACCCTGTAGAGGAGGCTCTTGGTTTGTCCTTGGGTGCACCTGAGATTTCGACTTCCCCCTCCTTAAGATACAGCTTTTTACAGCAAGGTGTCCATTGCCAGTGTCTCCTTGCACTATGTGTAATTTTATTTCTGGTGGTAGAAGAAATCGGTGCATGAACAGCTTTTTTGTGTGTGCATACAGTAACTTTTGTTCTGTTTTCCTCATTTTAGAGAAATGTAGAATCTGGGTTGGAAGAGACTTTAAAGCTCATCTCATTCCAACCCTCTGCCATGTGCAGGGACACCTTCCACTAGACCAGGTAGCTCCAAGCCCCATTCAACCTGGAAATGAAAATCTACTTAATTTTAGTGGAAGGACCAAGAGCGTGTTATAAATACCACCACTTCAACCTTTCACTTGTGGGATGTTAGGTTGTTGTAAAATTTCTGCTGAAGAATGAGTTGTTAGGTGCAGTAGTGTTGGAAAGGCAGAAATAGATTCTTATAATAAAATGAAATTATGCTTAATTATTTTCAGTGCAAGGGAAGATGAACTTTTTTGTAAGTTAGGAGTACACTGAGGATTTTTATGTGGAAAAAAAAGTCTCAGTAGAAAAAAATCACTACTGTGTTTTATAGACTTGAGTAGAGACCAGTCTATGTTCTCATTCATATGTCTTTTAAACCACTGAGAAAACAGATTTTCTTTAATAATTTCCTTTATCTCACTTTTTTCCCTTTCCCAAGGCTTGCCATTTGTTTTTACCCTTCCCAGTTTTTTTTCCTATGTTCAACCCCTTCTGTAACAGCCATTTTCTCTTTTGTTAGCTCTATTCCATGTTGTCCGCTTCCCAAACCGCTATGACACTCCTGGATTCCCCCTGCTGTGTGAACTCTTAAATAAACTGAAGGAATGTAGAGGTCATGATGGAATAAAAGACACTGGTAATATTTAGTGTTTCCCAGATATGGGCTGATGAAATTGCACCCAGAGAAGAGTTGCTGTTTGAGTTGGTGTGATGTCATTGTTGATGGTAAAATGAGTACTGGTGTCAAGGCTTGTTTTCAATCAGGGGAGACTTAATTGGTTGTGTTAATTTGTGTGGCTTTGCCTGGCTCCACTGGGTTGTGTTGTACACGGCACTTGTGGAATCTGTGAAGCAGAAAGGGGGTGATGCTCATTGCAAATCATAGACAAACTGTTGGTGTATTTGGTGAAAATCAGAGAATACCTTTATGTGTGTATTTGCCAGTTCTCACACGAGGCTGTCACCTAAGCTGGCACCCCAAAAATAGTCAGCTTTTGTCCATATGTAAAAATACTGTATTTTATATCTAGTTCTGCACGTTTGGCTGTGATTTGGGGGGAAAATAGCCAGCTCTGAAAGTAATTTGGCAACCTCCTGGGAATTCTGCCTCTGGAGCATGCAGGAGTCAGGATCCTTGGGTCAGTCTAATGCCATGCACATAATACATGCATTCCCACCTTGGATATGTGATCCTAGCATCAACTCCAGAGCTTTCCTGAGCATGGCTGATTCCTTTTTCTTAATTCAGTTTCTACATGTATCATATTTACAATTTATTGCTTCTTTATTTCAGCGAGCTTTGAAAATGCAGGGGTTAACATTGTCTAAAAATCTTTCTAGATGGAACCAATAAGGATTCTGACTAACAGGTTTTTGTTCTTAATTCAGTGCCATGTAAATTCAAGGTAACCAGGGAAACCAAGAGCTTGCTATCCTTACATACTTTGCAGAGTGCTTTCTGGAAATAGTGTTCTCCAATCTGTCATGATCAGTGTTCTTTGAGAACACAATAAATGAAAATAACACAGGTAAGAAGCAAGAAGGCAGAATCATCTTATTGTGAAAGTAATCATGCAGTCCTCAAAACTTATCATTTTGTTACAAATGTACTGGAGGCACTGGAAAATTACTAGATTGAAAAAAAACAACCTGCGGAATGCCTGGTGAAATAGGGCGTGTCACAAATCCAGCCTTTGTGAGCAGTAGCACAGGTGCCTGTGGAGATGCAAATAAGAATGCTCTTCATTAGGAATCAGCTTTATCCCTAAATTTAGGTGCAGTAGCAAGCATACTCTCTGTGTATTTCTGTAGTTGCAGGCTTTGCACGTGGGATCCAAGAGGGGCAGATAATTCACTTTTTTCCCAGCGCATGGAGGTGTAGGGCAGAATCTCCTTCCATTCCCTCCTGAATTTAGTCTGGCAGAAACCAGGGGCGAGTATGGCTGTGTGAGGTCTTGATGTGGAAGGCATAGTAGATAACAAATACACAAAACAGGAACCCTCTAGGGAATGGTGTTGTCAGCTGTGTCTCTGTGATGCTTTGTGGTTCCAGCAGCCATCAGCTCCTCCTGGGGGCGTAGAAGTGGTTCTCAATGCAGGCAGATTTGTCCATATGATAAGTCTAAGCTTTTACTGTACCAGAATCATGGAAATAAAGTGTACTCGTGCTTAGATGTTGGTCTAAATTTAGACTCCACCTAGTCAGTAATGCCAAACCAGTGGCAACTTTTGGTTTTTTTGAGGGTGTGGTGTGTGAATAACAAGTAGAAGAATAAATCTTTACCTACTTTTAGAAATAAGCCTTTGGATTTCTATATTATTCCTGAAGGGCCAGAGGTAGACTGACTTCTTCGTGGTGGACTTCAGGAATGGCCTGCACTGTCTAGGTAGTTGTTTTCAGTACAGTGGCAAATTCACTTCTGGGATTTGGCATTTAGATTTCCATCTCTCAGCTATTAACAGGTATGTGCTGTATCATCCCTAAAATTAATTGTGACTCCCATGTAGAAAATGTTTCAAAACAAATTAAAAATTAATGACAAACCAAGCTGGATTTTTCATTTGTGGCTTGTATTCTTTCACCTGCAGAAAACTAGAAAGCATCAAAGAAAGCAAGCATTAGATTCTAATTTGGAGTGACTTATTGAAGGAAAATAATCACTAAAAACCTCTAATGATATTTTTTGACAGCTCTCTAATTCTTACAAGCTGTTGGTAAGAGCTGCATCAAGCTTGCTGAGAGCCCTGGCTCTCACCTAAGTCAAAAAAATGTGTGTGGCCTGTGATCATTTAGAAGAAATAACTTTCAAAGCACAGCTGGAGATGTTTTTTGGTTGTTTTCTTGGGGGTTTTTTTTTGTCCTTGCAGCATGTGGTAGAATCACAGCTGCTGGTTCTGCCATTCATATTCTGTTGCATCCATTGCCCAACAGCCATAAAGAATAAGTAGGCAAAAGTAGTGAGTCTTACTCACATTGTATTTGAAAAAAAAAAAAAGGCACCCAATACAACCCAGTGATTCAGTTCATTGCTTGTGTCTGTAGGTGCCAATCAAAGTCTTAACTATACCAAAGTGAGGGTTTTAATCTTTCACATTAAAATGCCTTCACTTGGTGTAAAAAAAAAAAAAAAATAAGGGGTTGAAAAGGGTCTATGAAGTTAATTTCCCATGTGGAATTGCTATAAATTATGACAGCAGTAAGTAGGAAAGGCATTTATTCACTTATCTAATATTAATGAAAGGCCACCTTCTCTCACCTTCCAGAGTCTTGCTACTTTTGTTCATGTTTAATAGATTTGTTTGCACTATTTGAAGTCTTCATTTGCATCTGAAGATGCAAAGGAGGAGCACTTTTCAGTAGGATGTAATGATCTTTTATTTTGACCAACAAACCAGGGACCAAAGAAAGACTTTGAGAACTAAAATCAAAACCACCTTGAATGATACAAGATGTTTAATTAACTACTGAGAAGATCCCTGTTCTCTGTGGTTCATGCAGATTCCAGTCAGGACCAGTCTGATTCACCGAGCTAAACTGGGTAGGACTTATAGCCCAAGATATATTGCAGAACCACGCTTAAAAGTGGACAAAAAACTGAATTCAGAGTGGATAGAGGGGGGTGTGGCTGCAGATCTGAATCCATTTCGTAACCCACAGTTGGGGCTGGACAACAGAGGAAGGGTCTGGAGGGTCAGTCCTGGGAGGAGCAGTAGAGGGAGCTGGGAAAGGGGCTCAGCCTGGAGAAAAGGAGGCTCAGGGGGGACCTTCTGGCTCTGCACAGCTCCTGACAGGAGGGGGCAGCCAGGGGGGATCGGGCTCTGCTCCCAGGGAACAGGGACAGGAGGAGAGGGAACGGCCTCAGGCTGTGCCAGGGGAGGCTCAGGTTGGACACCAGGAGGAATTTCTGCATGGAAAGGGTGGTCAGGCCTTGGCAGGGCTGCCCAGGGAGGTGTTGGAGTGCCCATCCCTGGAGGTGTCCAAGGAAGGGCTGGACGTGGCACTCAGTGCTCTGGGCTGGGGACAAGGTGGGCATCGGGCACAGCGTGGACTCCATGGGCTGGGAGGGCTTTTCCAACCTCAGTGATTCTGTGCCATGGGACACACTGTTATATATGGAACAACAAAGCAACAGTTTTGTTTCCTAGGTAGTGAAAGGGCAGAATAGTCAGCTTATTAGCACTGTTCCATAAGAACATTGATTGGTTTTTTTTTCCCCCCTGTACATATCTAAAACCGTTACAAAGCGGCTTGAAAATTTGCCTTGGTATTTTTAAAGCACAGGATATGAAAAGCCATGGCTTCTTGAAATCCTTTCCCATCCAGTTTTTGCGGTTCTGTCATTGTGGCTGACATCCACACAATATTCTGTTGCAGTTAGGGTAATTAGAGCATTAAGGTTTATTAGTGCATTATCTAAAGGCCAATTAATGTCTTGTAGCATATGAAGGGTACTTTGGATTCCAGTAGTTTTTCTCGATGTTTTTCTTTTTAATAATTTGCTTGTGCTGTGTTTCTGCAGGTGCTCTAAAGGACCTGCTGGTAAGAAGTGGGTACATTAGTGTATAGTGGGTTTAGATTTGTCATGTGGGACTCTGAACATGAGGCATGGAATCGTGACAGTCTATATCCCACTGGATACTGCAGTTAGAGCAGGAGATTGATATTCCCTTGGGGAAGGCATTCCCTGCTTATTTCCAAGCTACAGGCAGAAATTATGTACTTTCTTTGCGGAGTTACTCATCCCATCATAAATGGCATCTTCATTTTTGAAGTGTTGATAACAGCTAAAATTTTGACCTTTTAAACCAGACTCCTTAGTCAGCTTAGCAAATTTATTTTCACAGTTTGGTGTATCAGAGATAAGTGATGGCAATATTCTTTGAAATAACAAACAAAACGAGAGCTTTGCAGCACTTTCCCCATGTCTTGCCAAGGAATATTGACTTACCCCAAACCAGCCTCCACACACACACTTGTCACACAGGAAAATGCCACATCATTCCTGCATATTTACTCCCCATTTATGTGTAATGTTCTGTATTTCAATCTGCATTTTAAAGAAAAAGAAGTAGTATAAATGCATGTGTCATGGAATAAGTCTTTCTTATGTGAATTTCTGTTAGAGTAGGAATCTTTAGGTTGGTTTGGGACTTCCTGAACTTGTTTGCCATTGGGTTTTGACAATTAATAATGCTAATTTTGAGGTAAAGACGTGATGCATTGTAAGAAACCTTGTCTAAATGGTAACACGCTCCAACAGAAAAATAATGCTAAACACAAGCCCGTAGTTTGTTTCATAAATCACATTTGCAGCAGTATTACTTGTAATCATCATTCCTGTACAGTAGACATCAGGTTGGTCCTGTTTAGATGGCACATTAAAATGTGTCCTATTTTTAGCCAAACCACATTTTTTGCATTCTACCACTTCCAATTCCCGTTCCTGGGACAAGATGAAGTGTAAAGAACACAATCTTAGGGGCTTGATGGAGAAAAAGTGATGCAGTGCCCTAAAGAAGAGCTCCCTGACAGGTGCCCTAGCTTTTCCTTTATGGAAAGAGTTATCCTGTGCTGTCCTGACCTTTGGTGGGATGGGGTGTGGTTGGAAATGCTGTTCCTGACAAACGAGTGCACACTTTCAACATTGGCAGCACTAAAGCTTTGGAGCCAGCAGAGATCTCAGCAAAGGTTTTAGTAGGAACATTGTGGGTGTTCACCTGAATTCAGGCAATGAGTGGGGGTTTAAGAAATGTACTGTACAAAACAACAACAGCAGAGATTATTAAAATAATGCTGGTAAGGTGAAATTATTTATTTACATGTCCAAAACCCCAGAACAAGGACAACTACCGTGTAAAGGGCCTTTCAGCTATTTCCTGTGCAACATTTTACACTCAGCCCGTGTTGCCAGGTCTCTGCAAGTCAGTAAAAGCCCCTTCTTGTGCATCACAGACCCGAGTAAAATTTCACGTTGCTCACCTCATCATAAACAGGAGGGTTGAAGCACACGGGTATGAAATAAATCCTTGTGAGTGGAATCACAGGTCTCACCATTCCAGACATCCTTTGCTGCTTGTGTCAGCCCTGAATTTTTTGTGCAAGATTCCTCAAGCGCTGGCTCGGGTGCTTACTGTGCTTAGGACAGGAAGGTAAAAGGCTGAGAAAGATTTTCACAAAGCACTAAAAATTAAAATGTGGAGAGGCTCACACAACCCAAAGATAAGAGATGCCTCATACGAGTTTAAAAAATGGTTCTAAAGCCTGTAAAGGAGAAAGAAAAACAACTGGAACACTTGGTGATTGGAAAGGTGGGTTGTGTTTCCATGTATTGAGAGTTCAAGGCAGCGTGGGAGGAGTGAGAGGAGGTGCTGCATTGTCCCTTGGGATTGCCGCAGAAGGATACCCTGGGAGCCGTAATGAGGCACCCGAGCTCTGATAGCAGGTGATAAACTGTAAAGTGGAATATTAACTTGCAGGGATTTGAATAGAATCAGACTGAGTGAATAATGAGGCGTCTCAGTAGCAGGCGAATGGTTGGTGTTCAGCCAAGCGCTGTGAGTTCCAATAAAACATCCAGTTAAATTTGATCTCTCCGCTTCAAAAGGGAGAGGAAGGGAATGAGTAAAAACAAAACTCTACAAAAACCACCAAACACTAGACAAGCAAAACACCCAAAGGTTTTTTCGTAGGTGAAGGAAAACCACCATTTTTAATAGGATTCTGTATTGTACCATCCTGCCTAAGAGAAGAAGCATAAAATTGCAGCTGGATCTCTTTTTTTTTTTTTTTTTTTTTTTTTTTTTGGGCAGCAGCTAAACATATTCTTTTAAAGACTTAAAAACAAACCAACAACTTTTTGTAGCTGTTAGTTGTGTGTTCCATGAAGTCATCCTCAGCTTTGCCCTTTTTAGCTGGTTAATTTACACGGGCTTCAACTCTCCTGTGGATTTCCTTGGTCTGTGGTTTGTCACAGCAGACCACTGTGCTTCCTTTGGAGCCATTTCACCATCCTAATTAAATTCGTGGTTAGGCTTATTTAGCTATTATTTGCTTCATAGAATCAAACAGTTGAGAGTTTGGTGTCTGCTCTTGAGTGTACTAAAAGTAACTGCTTTAATTAAACAAAAAAAAATGAAGTTTGTTCTGTGGTTTGAAGTACAAATGTTATTACCAGCTTCACCAGTAACTACCTTTTTTAATAAAGAGGTATAACTGCCACAGTAAATGCTTTGCTCTAAAATGCAAAGTTTTATATAGGAGACTATTCAGTGGGAATTCTTTGTGGTTAGGGGTAAAGTTTGCAAAGTTCTTAAAAATGTAAAAGTCAAGTAAATTTTATATTTATTTTCAATTGAAGTTGATTTTTGCTCTGAATAGAAATGGCTCAACTGTTCTCTTAAAAACTCTCTTAAAACTGTCTCTTTCATTCATGTTTTGGGATGGTTTTTTCAGCCCTTGGAGTTTCATTTCAGAAAAACAAAGGGGGGTTTTTTGTTAATACTGTTTTACTATCTACCTAAAATTTTCTGAAGAAGTATTTCAAAAATGCTTGTTGTCTTAAGACATTTATAAACTGATTATTTGAGAGATCTCTCACAGCTATGCCTTGAGGCTCAGCTCTTCATTCAGGTGATAGTCTGCACTGTGAGCAGCTTGCAGCTGGAATTCTTTTTTTTAATGGAAAAAACAAATAAATCCATATTCTTAAGGAGTAAAAAAACCATCTTAATGTGCATTTGGTTTAAGGGATGGAAAGAAGCAGGCTCTGCAGTTACTGAAAAGAGCTGCTAATTCATGAAGTTATGATCCTAGGAGCTCACTAAAGCCCATGCAGTATTTACCCATCTCCAGTGTGTGATTTATCTGTTTCTTGCACTTCACTTTTAAGTGATAATATTGTGTTTGTGCAGAGAACTGGAATTTGAATTAATGGTGAGGAGAGTCCTTAGCAGGCATTGCAGACTGAAGCAAAGCTGTGGCAACCTGGAAGAATGGCTCTAACCATGGGAAAGCACTAAAGGAGGCTGGACAAAATGATTGACAGACTTGCTAACGGAGGCAGAGGGCCTTGAAAAAGGGTCCCACTGCTGTCCACTTTTTTCTAGGAATTTCAAGGAATTTAGCAAGCCATGAGAGGTCAGAATCCCTGCTCCTCTGCCCCAGCCCCAGCTGTTGGCCTGCAGCTTGTTTTGTGCTCCTTAAAGCTGGGTCTTTATCAGAAATTTCATATTCGATAGAGATATTTTAGCAAGAGAAATAAATCATGGTAACCGTTTTAATTTTGACAAATTGATGTTTTCTGAAGAATAATTCTATTTTATTGAATTTCTATTGAAATTACTGCTACCCTAAGTACAAGCACAGGTAGGACACCCCTGCATCAATTGAATCTCCTTCAACATTTCCTTGAGGAGGAGACTCTTTCCCCTTGTAGTGAAAACACTTTGGGAACACTAAAGGGGCTCCTTGATCCTCAGAAAGGGTTTTTGCAAAGGGCTCCCTTTCACTTTACAGTGCAGAGACACGATCTGCACAAGCAACAAGAGTAAATACCTTCTAGGATTTGAAGCAGCACTGCAGGGAAATATTTTTAGCCAATAAGAATAAAATAGAGAAATAAAGCCAAATACTTCTTTGTAAACTTGGTACTATATATAAATTCAGAGTTTTCCATGTGTTGCCAGCTGTTTAATTTATCATGTCAGCTCTTGACATTTTTGTGATAAGTATGAGAGATAAATCTATCCCATTTTTGCTTTTTAACAGCAATTGCATTTTCAGCATCGGATGCACTGAAATAATAGATTGCTTAGCAAAGTAAACATATGAAAATGGTGTTTAAGATTTCTGTGTAAGCAGTAATTAGAGAGCTGCTTGTCAGTTTTAGAGCATTGTGAAATATTGTGGCATATTGTGACTTTATTTTTACAGAATCTGTTACATACCTGTCACGTTAATTCAACTAGAAAGCATTCTTTATGACAATTCATATAATATCATAAAGGCAGCCAGTCATGTTTGTTACTGAATCATTGCATGTCTCAATGTTGAAATTAGATTGGAAAAGAAAAAGACAGTGCAAGAAGATTAAACTCAGTATAAAATGCATTTTAAAGGATGAGGATTTTATTTTGCCATTCCTCTTGCAATCATAAAATTCTTAAGATGAGAACTTGCTTAAATGAGACATACCTACAGGAATTAATATTTTGCCTAGTGGTAACAGAAGTGATCACAAGAACCACAAAAAATTACCCAACACTGATGAAGAAATGTAAAACTTTTATCGTTGTTTGGTTCTTCCAGGGCAAGATGGGTTCTCACATTTATTCGGTGACCCTGACTTTCTGTTAATTTTTTTTTTTGTTGGTCCACATTTACTGCTCGTCAAAGTGGACTCTTGAGTACTCTCTGATGACTGGATGTAAGGGGTTTGTGTAACTTGCTTTAACCTTTCCCTGAACAATGGGATGGGACCCTGTAAACTCCGTGTTATTGGACATTATCTAACAAGGTTTGAAACACAAACTCCTCTTACTGTCCTTGTGCAGTCTCCATGCATGAGAAGGAATGATCCTTTACTTTTCAGTTTGGTTATGTAGTTTTTGGTTGTTTTGGGGTTTTTTTAAGCTTTCTCAGGCACTGCTTGGAAGGAATCCAGTTTGTGTGTGATTGGTGTTTCAAGTCCACCTCTTGATACTAAATATGATTAGGTCTTATCTGTGCATCTTATTTGTTTTCTATTTCCATAATTTACAGTTGTTTTCCACAGTCTGTACATTGCTCAAACAGCACCAGGTGTCAGCTCCAGCATTTTCACTTGGGCGTATCTGTGTCATCTTATCTCCCAGGGCAGGGACAATAAAAGGGTTGACAACATTTCTGGAGAGTGAGTGTTTTGGAAATGTGGGCTTGCAATCTCTTAAGCCGCTTTAAATAAGTTATTTGACTTTGCTGTGTCCTAACAACGTGCTGGAGTTGAATTACCTGGAGTTACACACAGCTGGTGCTGCTGGGCAACCTTATCACAGTTTCTAGATGGTTATTTCCCTCTATACAGCAGTTATAATTAATACTGTATAGTGAAGCATCCCTCTACTGATTTGTTTTTATTAACATGGCCTAGAACAGTGATAGTCAATATCATTAAATATTTTTATCCTTCTTGGATAAGAGTAACAGAGTAGATATTAATTGAACAAATAAAAAGGCTTTATGAAACATTGTTATATAGATATCTATATACTTGTCGAGCTTTATTCCTCTCTGAAATGGTGCAGATTTTTTCCAATAATGTTTACCACAAGCTGAAGTGTTTTTTACGCCAGTTCAAAACAGAAGTTGTTAATAACAGTGATAGTATCTCCTAAAAGGAGCTATTGCTCACTTAAAGGTAGTTTAATAGTCAAGATTATTTTCTTCTTTGCATTCCATCTCAAAAAGAGTCGAGCAGGTTGGTGATTCTGGGTTTCACTTCAAACTTTCATATTCAAGTTTTAAAAGTCTTGCCAACATTGTCAGTTATAGCAGGACTTTGACTTTAGTCCTTGCTCTGTGTCCATTATCAAGGGACATGAGCTGATTTAAATGTTGTATTCATTAACAGGAGAAGTACTTGGGAAATGGGGGCTGTGGTATTATTTTCTAAATTAAACCAGGAGATGTACTTCTATTTATATTTTATTTGACTGTGCTTGTTGCTGTGTGCTGGGATGTTCAGCATATGCACTGAGCTTCAGTTGGACAGAATACAATCTTAATTAAAAGATTCTGGAAAAGGACTCAAAAGCTGATAGCTGTACTTTTGGGTTCCAATATTCTAATTTTTCTGTCTGATTTATATATTTAAGAGACAGGTTTTTTGTTGGCCAAGTGGGAAATTATATGAGATAATGACTGCTGACTTTGAATATCTCAATCTTGTAACAACAGATTTTGATGGCTCCTCCATACTAATTACTACTTAAGCATTTGCTCTCTTTTATGAATCATTAAATAATAAGAAACCATGAATAAAACTAGTGTGTTTTTTAGTTGTAGCTGAATATATTCTCTCATTAATGCAGATAATTATTTTCCCATATTCCTATGTAGTCTTTGCCACTAAATGATGCAAATATATTCTATATAATAGAATTATTTAGGATGGGAACGACCTCTGGGATCATCAGTCCAACTGTTAACCCAGCACTGTTAAGAATATATATGTGTGTATATATATATATAAATACACACACATATACATATATCTTATATATATGTATGTATGAGTTAGTTGTGAGAGTACCAGTGCATTTGGTGAGTTTTGGTTAATCTTGAAGAAGATGAAATTTTAAGTTGCACTCTGAGGACTGAAAGATCAGTTCTTCTAATTTAGGATATTTTTAACTTAATTTAAAAAGAATATTATAGACTTCTGTATGAATGGGGAAAACCGACCGAGAAAGAAGCACGCACACACACGTGCACACCCCTGGGAAGATTAATGTCAGATGAAAATTGAGAAGCTAAGTGACCCTGCAGGTGTCTTGTGGCATGGCTGTCCAGGGATATTCGCTGTAGACGAGGGGAATGACTGGAGACTGTGGAAGTCTGGTTGAAATCACAGCCCACCTCAGGAATTCCTTCCAAAATTTGCATTTTCTCTTTTAATAGTTGTTGAAGAAAATACGTTCTAGTAAGGCAAGATGTTGGTCTTCTGACAACATAGGGATTGGCACAGAAATCTCTCTTTTTCATTGCATCTTTTGAGAAGAACACTTTGGGCTGAGTTGGAAGGTATCTCTTGGCACTCCAGTCCGGGATAGGTGAAAAGAAACTTTGGGAATTATCTGTTTCATGGTTTCTATTGATGAGGAAGGGGAACAAACTGGATGGCACAAATTTTGCTCGGTCTTTACCCATATGGTGCTGCTCACCTGAACTGTTCTTGGTTTATGTTGAAATGTTCCAACCCCCTTTTGTTGTGAAAAGCCAGGAGAGCTGCACGAGTACACAAGGATGGAGACTTCTGAGCAGAGAGGACTACAAAGATTTAGCATTATTTTTTTACAGTTTGGGGGTCCTTCTCTAAAGCGACAGTGCAGGCTAAGATTTCTTAGAGAAAAAAGGCCCCCACTGTGGTAGTGCAGGAAAAACCAGGGAGTTTTGTGGGGCTGCCAGGGGATGGAGAGGGACTTAGCCAGAGATGGGACTTGGCACAGCACGTGGTCACAGTGATGGCGTGGGAGCCATTCCTGGGAAGTTAAAAATGAATAACTCTGCATCAGAGGTGATACTCCTTCCACAGCTCTGCAAGAAAGGATTTAAGCTTGATGGGGAAAAAATTGCATGGCAATACTCACTATTTTCAGTACTTGACAGTTCTCATTGTTACCAGGAGTCCCATTTCATGTGTTTTATAAATATTTCAAATAGAGGTCCCTTAGATGAAGATATTAAGATGCCATCATTTCACAGCAGAATGTCATTGGTGACAGGTAATTTTAAAATGTTCCAAACAGGTTTTCTTCTTCTTTATAATTTTTCTTGGTTTTCAGTATTCCTAAATCCTCCCTGATTCCTTTCACACTTCTATCTTCCCAGTCAGATTTCATAAAAAGTGTGGCAATGGAAATGCAGATTAAAAAGCTCCTGAAATTCAAGTATTAAATAAAATAGTGCTTGAGTATTTTACTGTGATTTTTTTCACGTAATCTACTACTTTTCTGTACTTTATTATATTTTTATTTTTCAGCTGAGGATAAATTCTTGTAATATAAGCTGAAGAGAGAAAATAAATTCCCTGGCTGTAGGAATGTTAAGGCAGAGTATTTTAATTTAGGGTGAGGTCTCACTAGATGGATATCTTGTAGTGAAAAGTAAACAGGTTCACAGTAATTTATCTTTTAATTTTCTAGGAGATTTGAATTGTGACAAATGGAATACTCTCATTTTTCATGAGTTAAGTATGTAATTAGAACAATTTCACACATCTTTATTTTTGGTTTTCAAGAAGCTCTGACTTTGTTGTGTAACTAATGACAGAATGTAGAAGGATTATGGTGGATTAATTTGCAGCAGCTGTTGTAACAACACCCTAATAGTTCCTAAGTATAAAGGTAGGACCTGTTTATATCTTTTTAATTGTGTAAAGTACATATCAAATGCTAATAAATCTGCAATGTCTAGCAAGGCACGAAAGATGCTTCAGATAAATTGCCTTTTATAATTAACTAGCTCTGGGCTGCAGATGATTTTGACCCACCTTCTACAGAAAATATAATGATTATATGTTTGTTACTATATTCATCTTTCACATGAAAATACACACTTTGTAAGACTTTGACATAATGATTTTCTAGTGTACTCCCTGAATGTGTATTTTTAAAGGAAATTGTTAAGAGAATGAAGAACAACATGTTGAAATTCTGTATGGAAGCAATTGGATCTGAAAGGTGGAATTATCAGACTTGCAGCAGTCACAGAATCAAAGAATGGCCTGGGTTGGAAGGGACCTTAGAACTCATCTCATCCCAACCCCCTGCCCTGGGCAGGGACACCTTCCACTAGCCCAGGCTGCTCCAAGCCCTGTCCAACCTGGCCTTGGACACTTCCAGGGATCCAGGGGCAGCCACAGCTTCTCTGGGCAACCTGTGCCAGGGCCTCCCCACCCTCCCAGGGAACAATTCCTTCCCAATATCCCATCTAACCCTGCCCTCTGGCAGTGGGAAGCCATTCCCCCTTGTCCTGGCACTCTAGGCCCTGGTAAAAAGTTTCTCTCCATCTTTCTTGTAGCTCCCTTCAGGCACTGGGAGGCCACAATGAGGTCACCCTGAAGCTTCTCCTCTCCAGGTTGAACAATCCCCGCTCTCCCAGCCTTTCATCTGAAGTGGCCACTGGGGCTGGTGCCACCAGTCACTCAGTGTGAAGTATTCATTCTTTTCTTAAATTTATGAAGATGCATTTCAAAAGGTTAGATTATTTTGTCCTTACAGTTTCTCATCTGAAACTCTGTTCTAGAAGATGTTTCAGGCACTGATAGCTCTGATGGGAGAAAACTGTTAATTCCCAACTTAAATCCATGAACACTCATTTGCCTTGCTCTTTAAGGAAAACAATTCTTTCAGTCCTTTCATTTGTCCCTTCCCTTTGTTCACGTCCCTCCTACAGCACGTCAAGGCTGTGCTGGTAACAGAGCAGGAAACAGCTCCAAGAGGCTGAGCTCTGCCTGCTTGCCTGTTTTATTGACTGCCCTGGCAACAACCACAACAGGAAAAGGATTTATCAAAGATATAAAATCTACAAAACATCACCTCCTTTGAGTGGCAGGGCCCTGCCACGATGTGTACACACCTGTCCTGAGTCATTTCCACTGAACACCCGTGCTGATGCAGGAACGAATCAAGGTCATGTTCCATTTGCCATAGTCCGTTTGAAATGATGTTTTGGCAGCACAGTTTTCCATAGGATTCATTCCAGTAGCTTTAGTGGATATACTTTGCTGTTGGCATGGCAGCATTGTGTTTGACTGGTGCAAACTCGGTTTGAATCCATAAGGGTGTTTTGCAGGGATGGCTCCTAATGCATCCCTATCCCTGTTCTCCACAGCCATTTCTGATTGATGAGATCCTGGGTGTAGCATAGGATTTTTCTTAGTTAGCTGAATCATCTTGACTCATACTTATGGCTTTCATTCCCGCTCAGTATCTCCAGTCATGGAGATAATCCAGTCCATTTGGCACGATATCTCATTTCTGCTCCTTATTGACACTGGTCCTAACTTGGTTTTAGCAGCAATCGTCTGTTCCCTGTGCCAGGGTAATATAAAGAAAGTACTAAAAGGATGGGTTTCAAGCCTAAAGTTGATTCTTTCATTTCAGAAGATGGTTAGGAATTAATTTGACATTTCTCATCCTAAATAATGTTAAAAGCTCTGTCTTTTTTTTTTTTTTTTTTCCCCCTCATGGTGTCTGACTATTTTAAGCTAAGTGTAAAACAATGCAATATATAAGGCATCCAAGTTTCAAGTCATAAGTCAGGCAGAATAACAGAAACCTTATTTTCCTAAGTTATTACCATATAATATGTGAATATAGATGTCACATTTAGAGAAGCTTCACTTCCTTTCTGGTTGCAATGTTATCTTGAAAAACATTAATGCTCCAATTTGCAGAAAAACTCAGTCAGCTACTTAAACAACATAATGCCCTGTAAGCACTAAAAGTAACATTCAAAGAACATTGCAACCAGCTCATTCATGCAGGGTTTGTGCATCCTGAATATGTATTTTTCTTTTTTCTCACTGTGGTCAACACTCTATTCCCTATAAAATTAACAGTGTCAGAATTACATATTGAGATACAGGTGATGAAAAGGAAAGACCAAGTAAAAGCTGAAAATAATGAAAAAAGAAAAAGATTGCTGGCTGCAGGGCTGTCTTTCATGACAGATTTCTGTCAGCTCAGCCTTTTCTCTGTTGGACAGGGGAGACTTTTGATGCTGGGAGTAGTCAATGCAATATTGTCAGCATGTTTAAAACCCTCAAGGTGGTAACCATGAACTCACTTCCTGCATTAGGGAAAGAGTTAATCTGTTTCTTACGTGTGTTTGGGTCTTTTGGGAGATATTGACTATGCAATGTGGTGGTGGTTGTGTGTTTTTGGGGGGCATTGGGAGTTATTTTTTTGTTTCTTGTTCGTTTGTTTGTTGTAAAACTCTGATTCAGGTTTGTCATTATCTCATTACCCCAAAACAAATTCATCCTGTCTTTCCAAAAATGCCACTTTGGGATCCCTAATTATGGCAGATTTTCAGAATGGCTGTTTAAATACACAAAATTTGTGCAAACAAATTGCTGGAAACAGTTGTCTGTTACCTCTCAGAGCTCTGCTGGCCTTCCTATCCTCTCTAATTGATTGAAGTGTGGGTTATAGAAAAAATATTAGTAGGTGATCCAGTTGATACAGTGATTGCAAATTTGGTAGCAATGGCAAGCAGCTTTTCCTCCTCTTTAGTGTCTGGAAACCTCAACTCGTAGCTTTTGATTTGATTTCTGGGAAAACACTCTTAATGCAGCAAAGGAGTAAGAGGTTCTGCAAGTAGTTTTCCTTCAGTTGTGTTATGATTCTAAATCAACTAACCCTATAAAATTGATCACTTATCAATCAATTTATTAATTCCACGCTAAAACCATTTTTAATTGCTTTATGGCTTGAGTGGTGTACGATGTAAATATAATTAGCATTTCCCTAAATGAGCAAAGCTGGCATTGACCTTTGAAACAGCATTGTAATTTCAGATAATATTTTCAAGTTCATGGCAACCTCTATTCATCACCATTGCAACCTACAGCTAAACGATTTCCCCTCTAGTCATGTTATTAATGTGGTTTTCCACTTAAATGTCCCACTGTAACCTTCTGCTAATTAACACATGGATGGAAACGTTTATTCTGCATTTTCAGTACTTGGAGGTCTGGCTGTCTCTCAGGTGTGTTTATGAAAATCCCTTAAAACCATCAAAGGATGATTGTGTGGAGGGTGTGGCTGGGGTTTGGTTTGTCTTAATTCTTTCTTTGCAACACCTAAAGTTCATTACACACTTCCAGCTTTGCCATAGAGATGATGATAGAAGCGTGAAACTGTGTTTAGAAATGGAAGTGCTCAATGCTCATGCTCTCCATGAAAATGTTCGGTTATTTCAGAACCAAAGATTGCAATTTGCTGGCTGTAATCCAGTTAATTTTGTCAATACTGAAGTGGCTAATGCAATTGCTTATTTTCTGTGTGCACTCTTACAAGATGTAAAAAGGAGTCTATAATTAAGCACTAATATAAATAAGATTTAATAATGATTTACCTTATTTAAAATGAAGAAGTGATGTGTCTGTCACGAGGGTTGTGAGAGTATTTTGGTTGGGCAGTGACTGATTTGTTTGCCTTTCTTGGGAGAGTCTTTATCATTTTATAGGACTTGTAATGAGGACTGTAGATAATGTATTGGTAGCTATGCATGTCTGCTCATAAGGAACACGGTCATGGGCTTTGGAGAAATTTAGATAATGGGAGAAAGAAGGAAAATCATTCTAATTGTGACTAAATGAAGACTCACCTTTTAAAAAAGGTCTTTGATTTTTTTTTTTTTTTTGTCTTGAGGACTGGATCCCCAGGCTTTAGTTCACTCACAGCTTCTAAGAGTTCCTGAGGACTTGTGACTGTCATTGACTTTATATGGTGATGTGGATCTTAAAATGAGTGAATTTGGGAGATTTATGCAAGTAATAAGTTCATAAGATGTGGTAGATGGAAGAAAAAGGGGGGAAAAAAAAGGAAGAAAAGTGAACACAATCACCCAGTAAAAATTCACTCCTGGACAGAAATCTTTTGAAAGGTTTTAAAATGAGGGGAGTTACTCAGGTGCATTTGGTATTGCTGGTTATGGGGACATCTGCCGGGTCAGTGTTTCCCATTTCACTGTGGAAATGTGCTATTTCTTGATTTGAGGAAATGATGCAGAATCACATCAGCTGTGAAAGTTGTTGTATTCAAGCCGTTTATGAAAAATTTATCAGCCTTTGGCTTTCCAAAGGAGAGATTTGAAACTTTTCCCTCTGCTAGAGGAGAGTTTCTTTGTTTAGAGGGATTTTTACATCAGTCCAGAGAGAGACACCAAACACCAACTGCTTCCAGTGCAGGTGTTGGTCCTCACCCCATCACATCTCAGCAACAAACACGGGCTGGTACATCAGGAACTGCACTGCCAGGACAAGGGGGAATGGCTTCCCACTGCCAGATGGGAGGTTTACTCTAGACACTGGGAAGGAATTCCTCCCTGGGAGGGTGGGCAGGCCCTGGCACAGGTTGTCCAGAGAAGCTGTGGCTGCTCCTGGATCCCTGGGAGTGTCCAAGGCCAGGCTGGACAGGGCTTGGAGCACCCTGGGCTAGTGGGAGGTGTCCCTGCCCATGGCAGGGGTGATATGAGATGAGTTCTAAGGTCCCTTCCAACCCAAAACATTCCATGATTCTATAAATGAGAAGTTCTAGAAGTGCTGATTTCTAGCAAGTCTTCACAGATGTTTCAAAATGTGGAGAAGCTAAATCACCCAGTAATCCTGGGATGAGTGCCACAAAATTAACATTAGATTTCTGAGGGGATCTTACTGCCTTTGAAAGAAATCTTCCGTTAGATTCTAATCTTACAGAATTTTGTTGCTCTGAGTACCCCAGATTTTGTGTCTAACTCTCCTCAAGACTTTAGTTTTTCAGCAGAAGAATCTTTTCCTTGAAAGTTTCTGGAGTTTCTGGACAGTCTATTCAAGGTCTTTTTATGTGACCAGGCTGAGAGGGATTGTACTCACAGAGAGTTCCTTTAGAAACTCTGAGTATCTGGAAGCTTCTGACACCTGACTGGTTCTGACAGTAGGGTTGTGTGCTCATTAGCTGTATCTGTATACCAATCAAAGCATTTAGTTCTTTTGAGTCTTTAAAAGTTTTTATCAGCACAGATTAGACATTAGAATGGAGAAAAATGTGGTGGAAGACAGGAAAGAACAAAAGAAACAGAGGTGAGAAACAGTTAAGAAAATTATAATAAATTATAAGAATTTCTAAAGCCATGTAATTTCTTTCAACAAAAACAACTTTAGCTTTTTTTTTTTTTTATTTCTGCTTCAATTAATATAATAAGGCCTTACAGTTTAATTTACAGCAGCCAGCTAAACTCCCTGGGAGGTGCTCTAGTGGTAATTAGTCATCTGAGAAAATGTAGCAAAGTCCAAATAACTGGCAGGTTCATAAACACATTACACACACCGTGCTGTTAAAATTTTAGTGTTTTGTTTTTTTTTTTCTTAGAGAAATATGTGCAGTGTGCAATGATGCACATGGGCACACACCTAATGTTGTGGGGGAAGAGTTTAGCTCACAGGTTTTCTCTTAATGGAGAACGGAGAATTGATGTTTTACTTGTGAGGGAAAGTGCTGGAAGTTATGTCGTTACTTGTTTGTAAAACATTATCTTAAACTTTCACTGGAAAAATTGAATTTTGCTTTTTCCCTGTTTTTCAAAGAGGGTGAAGATGCAGCCCTGGCTGAGCCGAGCCCTGGGCAGGCACAGCTCTGCTTTGCAGTGCTACGGGGGAATAGGGGAATCCATCCTGCTTTTGGATGGTCCAGCCAGGAACGTCCAACTTGGCTGTGAGGAAGAAGAGATGTTTAATGAAAAAGTGCCAGGGTTAGGGGAAGAGTGGGGAAATTAATCTGCTACCCAAAATTTACTAAATTATTGCAGGTATATGTTTTGGGAAGCGTGTCCTTCAGGCCTTTTGGTCTTTGCCTGGCAGCCCTTTCATCACATAAACATTGTGTATTTAAGCCCAGTTTTCCTGACTCACAATGTAGTTCATTGCAATATCCTATAACTATACATTCCTGTTATTATATAAAGTCGTGTTAAACTCAATGGTGCATGGATTTTTCACTTCAATGTGACTTTGTGTAGTAAAAGTGTATATAGTGAAGGGAATTCTTAATGAAGCAGCTGCCAAGGCTTCCCAAAGAACAACTAAGGGACTGAGAAAATAAAAATTTACTATCACATGTTAACACATCATTTACCTCATAGTCACAGCTATACTTTTCATATATTTCTTTTTCTGAAGGATCCACAGTTATACAGCACACCTATTATCCATTTTTTTTCCTAATAAAGTGTCATTATTTTAATAGTTTAGGCCTGGGCTTGATGTTGGTGCTAATTCTCTACAAAGAAGAGAACTGGGAGAAAAAACTGATGCTTTTATTGTGGAATGAAGTTAAGTAAGGAACAGGGCTTGTAGGTAAATGAGTCCAAAAGGAAAACAGGAAAACACAGTTTCAGCGGGTAATACTTAATAAAGCTATCTTTATAAAAATCCGGACAGCTTGAATTAAATTCAGTGTTTTAAATCATCTCTGCAAGCTTATATTGGCTCTGTATGAATTTTCAGGTTAAGTTTAAGATGTTCTTTTTGACATTTCAAAGCTCTAAATGTAAAAGAAACTAGGATAAAGAGAAAGGATCTCTTTCACTCTTTGTTTTTTTGGTGAAGAGCTGAGACTATGAGGTGTCTCAGCAGTAGGTGCTGCTACCTCTGTCTCTATAAAATGTTTCCAAGTTTCATTCACTCTGGTTTGAAAAGCCTAAAACTGATTATTTGCTTCAGGCTGCATTGCATTTTTCTACATAAAGAAATCATAATTAAATAATAAGTTTGAAGGAGGAGATGAGCTGTTTTAAATTGCTGTAGTTGGGGTATATTTTCAGGTTGACTATTGACTCTTGAATTTTTTATGAATTCAAAATAGGTAGAATAATGCCATGAAATTAATGCCTTATTACATCTGGGCTTCAGAATCCCCTTCTGCACAAACCACAACATGGATTATAGTTCCTGTGTCTCACTTGGACTTGAAACTTGAGACCTTAAGCTATAAATGTGACTTTAGGAAGTCAGCTCCTCAGTTATATCCATTCTTTCCCTTTCCTTTTCTGTGGAATCTCTTTTTATCCAAAGAACCTGCAGAGCAAATGAAATTCAATGGGCTCATTTTCAAACTTAAGCTAATGTGAGACTTCTATGGAAAGAAATAAATGGAACTTCTTGTGTCTGTTCTGCAGTGATAGATCTATGGAGTAGATCAGTTTGGCTTTTGTTATGAGATTTTTGATATTGAGATAAGTTATTAGATTTTTAGCACTCTAGGTTAGGCATTCATATCATTTAATAGACAACTGTTTGTAGTTGGTTGGTTGAGAGACAGTTGTGACATTTTAATGTCAGAATGAAGGTTACAATGAATGAGGTATTAATTCTGTTCAACAGCAGAGGAAACATCCTGAACATGTCTTTCAATTTTTCGATGAAAAAAGTTTCTTTTTTTCAAACAGAAGATGCAACCACACACTGTTTCTCCCTTTTTGACTGGTGTGTTTTAAAACAAATCTAAAACATTAGAAATGTTTTAAAAACATGAAATTAAATGTCATTAATTTTGTGATATATGAGTTTATGATTCCTTGTTAAAAAGAAACTTGAGCAGTTGCTTAAGCACCTTTAAGGTCCCTTCCAATACAAACCACTCTGTGAGACTGTGAAAAGGAGTCCAATACTTTTTTCACTTGATCCCAGTGTTTATAATTTTAATGGCTTCAGGAGTGAAATTGTGGGCTAATGGAGTGACCATGGCATTACTAAGCAAACAACAAAAATCAGTCAGAAATGAATCTGTACCACGATTGAGTGCATCCTCTTATTTTCCACCATTATTTTCCAATATATAATTCAGTTCAGTCTTTCCACTGGAAATCTGAAATCATATAATTATTGGTAATGGTGCTATTCACAAATGACTGGAGGAGAATTTGGATTAGGATTTTGAAGAGCAAATCTTAATGGTACCCGTATAGTATATTAACTGCTAATGAAAGTAGGTCTTGCTCAAAGGCCTTTATAAGGAAAATTTAATCCCAGCACCTTTTCAATATTAAATAGTAATGAAATTTCTATCAATTCAGTGTGCTAAATGGAATTGATTGCAACACTGTTCGTGTTAGCACACACAGAGTATAATATGGATCAGATTTTGAAAGCTAACTGAATGCAACATTAAAAACCAGAATTTTTCTTTCCACTGAAGTCAGAACGTTTATGGTTCAGAATAAAAACCTTAATTTTGGGCATTCTAGTTCAAAGTATTTAATAGAATAGAACTGCACTTTGTAAAAGGAGTAGTCCAAAGCTATGTCGCACTTAATTGTATTGTTCCGTCTCCTGCAAATTACACGTCTGCAGTTTCCTCAGGCATTGTATATTCTGAATGCAGCTGGGCAAGGCTAAGAGAAATAAATACAGAATCAAATACCCCTGTTCAGCTGTCATCTTCCCATGCAATTTCACAGCATGCAAACCCTTCAGATGAGCAGCACGGACATCCAGTTTCAACATGTAACCTGGTGGGATTCGTGCCCTACTTCCCACAGTGTCAGATAAGTGTGGTGAAGGTCAGAGTACCTTTGGAATGCAGTAAAAGAAAAATCACTCCTGTCCTAACAACAGGATGAATGATATTAGTCAACGCTTTCTGCCCATGCTTGACCAGCCATCCCTTAGGAAGTGTAACCAGTTTGCAAGGGAGAAGTTCCAGGAACTCCTGGAAGTGAGAGAAGCTTCCTTACGGGCAGCTGGCCCTGTTTGCTTTTCTGATTTCAGGACAAGTCCAGCTGTCAGGGTCCTTTGCAGCTTGAGTGTTCTCGGGATGGTTTCATTGCCCCTCCCAGATGCTGTCCCAGTTCTTTGCTGCCATTTTCATTTCATAGATGTATATGTGTGCACGTGATTAATCTGACACCCTCAGTTGTGCGGTTCAACACCTTCCCTCCTTTTGAAGAGCGTTTCCCCAGTTCCGTTCCCATAGAACGAATATTTATTCCCAATATTTATGACATTTAGAATATGTTCTTTGTCCAGGGCTCTGTTTCTGGTTTTAGATCTCGCTTTTGCTGGCTGAGTTCTCTCTGGGCAGGTGCTGCCAGTGCCTCAGCGCTCCCCACGCTGGGGCTGCGTCCCAGTGCTCCCAGTACCACAGTGCACATGGTCCCCTCTGTCTTTCCCGTGTCTCCAATTTGTTGTATTTTCCTCTCCGTCTGCTCGTGGAATTCTCGCAGGCCACACTCCCAGTTTCAATCTGTTTGGCTTCCAGGGATCTCTCAGAACTATTTTAACACCTACTGGTTTGGGGAACCGTCTGGCTGTTAAACTTTCTGTTCTGTTTAGAAATCTTGATTATGTTCACAGTAGGACGAGCTGCTGGTTCTGCCCTCCTCTTCACCTCCATTTCTACTCTCCTCAGATGACAAACAGAGCAGGAATATTTCTTAATTTTTAATGCTGTTATAATTACATGCAAGACAAAATTGAGCAGAAAATAATGATCATAATTTTATAAAACAACCTATGCTACACATGAATTAAACGTGACATTGCCATGGTACTGTTGGACTTCAGTGAGCTGAACTCGCCCTTTTTATGTAGGAATCAGTGTTCTGTGTTCTGACATAGGAAGTTAATTGCAAAATCTACAGGACAATCCTGATAGGAAATTCTAAATAACTTACTAAGTTCAAATGACAGGAGAGATGGAGGCAGGTTGGATGTGATTATCTACACTGGGATTTTGCCAGGGCACTCTTTTTAACATTGGAGAGCTGCAAAACTCAGGTATGAACTTAGAATCAAAGAATCGTAGAAAGATTTAGGTTAGAAAAGACCTTTAAGGTGGAATCCAACCATTACCCCAGTACTGCCAAGCCCATCACTAAACTATGTCCCCAAGTGCCACAGCTGCACATCTTTTCAATGCCTCTAGAGATGGTGACTCCACCACTGCCCTGGGCAGCCTGTGCCAATGCTTGACCACCCTTTTGGTGGAGAAATTTTTCCCTAATATCCATAAAACCGGTGTGTTGCTTAACCTGTTAATTATTAAATACTTTAGTAATACTTCTGAAACCGTATAATCACATGCAGACTTTGGTAATCCGTATTTACATGGAACTGTCATTTCCTGAATGATAAACCATTACTTATGGATCTACTGTTGTTAAAATTTTAAGTATTTGCGTAAGCTATATTAAGAAAATTGCTATCTGAAATATCTCTGTGGAACACCTGGCATGAGCATGTAAATTATTTAATGGGACTTAACATCTGATTTAAATAGTCTCCTCTCGAGCAATCTGCACATCATAAACTTCATCCACAGAGAAAGTGCAAAACTGACAAGATAATGCACTTGCCATAAGTTTAGCTAAACTGTTCTGGGGAATGTGGGTAAAACACTCTGAAATGTAGGCAGAGCTGTGGCTTGGAAGGACAGTACCTGATCACATCCCACTGATTCCAAACACCATTCACTGGAGGATCCTGGAGGTGCTGGTGGGTGAGAGCTGGACCTGCCCCAGCACTAAGAAACCCTCAAAGCCCTGGGCTGAGCCCCAGCGTGGGCAGCAGGGCAGGGGGGGATTCTGCCCCTCTGCCCCCTCAGGTGAGACCCCACCTGCAGAGCTGCCCCAGCCCTGGGCCTAGCACAGGGAGGACGTGGAGCTGCTGGAGAGAGCCCAGAGGAGACACCAGGATGAGCAGAGAGATGGAGCAGCTCTGCTGGGAGGAAAGGCTGGGAGAGCTGGGATTGCTCAGCCTGGAGAGGAGAAGCTTTGGGGTGATCCAATTACAGCCTTTCAGTCCTTGAAGGCAGCAGAAGGAAAGATGGAAAGAGACTCTTGACAGGGGATGGAGTGCCAGGACAAGGGGGAATGGCTTCTCAGTAAGAGAGAGTTGGTTTATATTGCATATTGGGAAGAAATTCCTCCCTGTGAGAGTGGGGAGGCCCTGGCACAGGTTGCCCAGAGAAGCTGTGGCTGCCCCTGGATCCCTGGAAGTGTCCAAGGCCAGGTTGGATGGGGCTTGGAGCACCCTGGGCTAGTGGAAGGTGTCTCTACCCATGGCAGGAGGTGGCACTGGGTGATCTTTAAGGTCCCTTCCAACCCAAACCATTCCATGATCATCTTATTTGTGTGATAACCAGGGTATTGTGCAATTTTTGGCCATCAATGGGTTTTCCAGAAACAACTGCTGAAGCATTGCTAACATCAGTAGTAACTGACGTATTGACTACTTGGTTAAGTAGTACTGTCTTTGAGGAAACGGAGTCAAATTATATGTGTAAATAATTTATAATATTTAGAATATCATCTATATTCCGTGTAAGTGGTATTATTATTATTGATTTAACTCAATTATAATTCTTAAAATGTAGTAAAAATTACGGCATTGCTATATAGAAGTAAATTTATGTTTTACGAATGTTTATTTTTGTGTAGTTTGGAATATAAGAATGAGAGCTGGAGCAAAAAATGAACCAAATTATTTACATTAAAAAAAAAAAAATCACCTGCAAATAAGGGACACTTGTATTCATCACTCTGCTTTAATTGCAAACTCAGCTGATATAAATGTTCCACGTTTGTCTTTAAGAATCATTGGTTTTGGTAGGATCAGCAGCTGTAACACACCACTGCTCCCAACCCCAAGCCAGTGCTGTCGTTTCTAGGGATATATGAAGTCATCTCATTTTCAGAATGGTGGAATATTCCATGAATTAGTATAATTGCAAGCAATATATGCAAATTATATTTAAAATTAAATGAAACCTCACATATCTAACACATGTATTTATATCTGACATATATATATATATAAAGTGAGGTATTCAATCTATTTTGTTTAGATGATATCAGATTCAGGGTACAGTTAGGCACTCTGTTATCCAGTGATTCCTTGGAAACAAAATTTATGCCAAGTTTATTACCTTCTGCAACTTGAAATTCATTATCGGGATAAACACTTCAGGTCGGTTCTCCCGTGTAGCACATCCACGTTAGATCAGAAGCAGAAGATTTGTTCCCTTCCTTTTCCGTGCTCAGTGCCCAGGAAGGCCCCTCTGGTTGGTTGCTAAGTCAACACAAATCAGAGCTAATCATACAAGTTTGTCCTTTATGTTTCACTGCACATGCTTCGCCCTATTACCCAGCGTCCTTCTCTTGGTGCTGGGAGTTCTTTATCTTGGCAACTGAGGTATTTTTTTGGTTCTGTACTCGATATTAAAGTCCAAACTAATCACAATGATGCACAGATTTAAGGTCATTCTAGCTTTTAAATGCTAATTGTTCTGCCAGCAGTTCTCATTTACAAGGATTTTTAAAGGCCATACACACATTCTATAGGATTCAATAGTCGGGCATTTCTGAAACCAATTAAGAAATAGAAACCGTCTTTAAAAAGAAACCATATGCATTTTGTCTTGGGCTGCTGCTTTCACTGTAAGGACATGTATTTAAAAGGCATTTTAATTAAATTCTGAAAGTTTGGAATCCATTTAAGTTTGTACTTGTTTTTTGCTTAAATGAACACTTTACTAATAGAAGAAGCCACAGAAATTGTGATTTCCTCTTCTTTCTTCCATTCCTTATCCTCTTGCTGAAGGAGATAGAAATAAATCACTTGACAGACTTCATTTTTTGGGGTGGGATTTTTTGGTTTGTTTTTATTTTATCTTTTATTAGACATCTAAAATTGGACTTAAGAATGTATATTTAAAAACCCCCAAAAGAAATAAGTAGATTTCAAAGTACCATCAAGCTTTCAAAAAGAGAGTATGAAGGTTTTTCTGACTGAACACACAGGATATGAGGATATGTTCTTGGAGATAACACATGGTATGTCTTTGACTGATGTTCAGTCAAGACTCCATGGACATCTCTGGAAATCACAAATGTTTGCCAAGGCCACAGTTTTCAACTGAGATTTTCTATGTGTGCCTTTTTTTTTTTTTTTGTATTCTGAAGAGCATAAACAGAATTTTAAAATAGCATGTTGGGAATATATTCATAGAAATACCAACATAAAAACTGGGAGTAGAAAAGGACCACCTTAGAGAGTCTAGTCCTGCAGCAAAAAGCAATTGGATTATCACTAAATTATTTACGATTACATTTTCATGTATTGAACGTCGACAGCACACCACCCTTGTTAATGCTAAGCAAAACTGTAAGTACAGTGGTGGTGTTTTCACAGAGAAATTATTAAAGCAAGGAACAAATCTGGTGTGAAAAATGAAAGGACAGAGGACAGACTTCTCAATCTGTGAGCTGAGCACTGACTAAGATTGCAGAGGGGTGATTTAGTTGATGCCAAGATTATGCTGCTTCTTCACCTGTTAAATACTCTGGAGGCAACTATTAAGTCATAAACTTTGATGTCAAAAATGCATGTATCTTACAAGTGAAGGGAAGAGAAGAAACCAGAAACCAACTGTGCCAGGGCTGGGTAGCGATGGTGGGTTTTACAGACAGGAAAAGAAGTTCTTGATCGTGTAATCGAACTGTTCTCTGAGATGTCATGGTTATAGTAGAAGCTTATTTCAGCTCCCAAAATGGAGGGAGTGAGTAGGAGCAAACAGCAGTGGTGAGAGAGAGCTCTGGAATCACAGAATGGTTTGGGTTGGAAGGGACCATCTCATCCCACCCGCCGCTGTGGGCAGGGACACCTTCCACTAGACCAAGGTGCTCCAAGCCCCGTCCAACCTGGCTTAAATGTTCTTTTCTGAAATATGTTTAACAAATGCATGGAATCACTTTTTGAAGTTTTAGGATGTTTATTGCAAGTGTTTGTTCTTTCTTTTCATTATTTTCCTCTCTAGGTGCTTACAGGACAAACATGAGTATGTTCTGATATTCAGTAGCGATATTTCCTTCTGTTGTGCTGTCATGCTGAAAATGATTCTGTACCGCACTATGCTCTCGCTATATAGACACTATTCTTGTGTGATCAGCACGTTGTGACCCTCCTTTTGGTGCAATACACTCAGCACCTCAAACTGCTTAAGTAGAACCGGTGAGAAAATGAGGTTCTTCACTTTACCAAAGTGTTAAGGTTTAGGGATGTGGTAAAGCAGTCATCCTTTCAAATCTGTGCTTTAACACCAAATGACAGTGTGAAGACTGAATGGATATGGATACCAAAACACTTTACTCATAAATAAGCTCAGTTTTACTAATGACATGACTTCCCTTTCCCACAGGAGAGAGAGCACAGTCCACCTGGAAGTTGAATGGATTAACATAGTGGTTGCTGAGGCTGTTTCCCTGTGAGGTGGGAAAGACGATACAGTCCAGGAGAGATATTGGGTGGGTTAGTGTGGAGGATCCAGCTGTGCTGTGTAGTCCTGGCTCAGCTATGGGCTCCTCAGGGGTAGTTCTCTAATTCCTGAGTACCCAAAAGGTTGGCAAAGTGGTCCCAGATCCTGGTGGAGGGTCTTGGGGTTCCCGCACCAGAGTTGTTTGGGTACGTGGCTTATCAAAGAGCTGGTCCCATCTCCCCACAGCGCTTCCATCCCTGTGGTGGGCAGCCATGTTCAAGGGTAGTGAGTTGTGGATGCCTTCTCCCTCCTCCTCCTGTTCTAGAATGGCTATTAGGGAATATCTCACTGGAAATTTGTCTGTTCAAGCTCTGGTTTTATTTTGTGAGTTGCTGTTGTTGGTGCTCTCAGTGTTCTTGTTCTGTGCACTCCTGGTCATGTTTGCACTTCTTCACAATCAATGCATGGCTCGTACACTTTATCTGTTTTCTTGAGCACACCAGAACTATTCTGCAGTTTGGAGCAGTAGGTGGATCATATTTCATCAACTTCTGAAATAAAAGCTCCTATAAAGTTCACAGGCTTGTGTTAACATTTATACAGAGACCTCAGAATTCCAGATTTAAGAATGTTTCAGGGTATCATGAGCACACATGGCTGGCCATTGTCTGCATGGGGACTTTGCTTTTCTACCTCCTCCCTTTTCTTATCATCCTTTTCTTCCCTCTCCTACCTCCGTTGCATGAGTCAGTCACAACCAAATATAGGCTGGAACAGACACAGAACTTTTGCAAATCTCATCTTTGCATTTTCTGTCTGCAGTGTGGTGGCACCCACTTCTGATGTACTCCATAATTTCATATAGATTTATGTAAAATTCTATAATCCTAGTGCATTCCTGGCCATCCCAAAACCTCCCCAGAAAAGCTGGCTAAAGCATTCGCACTGGCTTGGCTTCATCCTGTTCCCAATCCGGCTGGAATGTCGTAGTGGCCACTGCAGGGTAGATTGCCACAGGAGCTGTGCTGGTGCTGCTCTGCCAGAGCTGAGCCCCAGGGTGCAGATCCAGCCCTTGTTAGGGCATTATTTGTCACAGTTTTGCTGTAAATTATCCTTTTGTGGCTGTGCCAGTGACTACGGCACTAAGTCAAGAATAAGTGTTATTCTTCTCAGGTGCTAATGATTCCAAAATGTTGGAAGTCACTGGAGAGTAAGACCCTCTATGAATAGCAAAGGAATTGTGTTTTATGCTAACTCTGACTCATGGCTTAGAAGTTAATGAAACCATTCAAGTTGAGTACTTTAATCTCACAAATTGGTTATCACAGCCTTGTGGCCACTTCTTGTTTTATAATAAAGCATAACACAAAATATCTGTGAAGGCTTACAAAATTAAACTAAGGGAAATATGTGCAATTTTGAGCTCATTAGGAGCAATTCATATTTTCATCTGTCTCATTAGAGATGTTTTCATGAACTAGGAAAGTACTTTTGAATCTGTGATTTTTAATTTCCCTGCCAACTGGCATGAGCTTTTTGGGATTGTTATTTTCTTTTCATTTATTTCAAAATGTTAAAAGGAGGAGGGGAAAAAAAAAGAAAACAACACCACAGGAGAAATGAGAAGAAAAGCGAGGCACTAAGAAACAAGTGAACTGCATGAACGTGATAAGAAATATTATTTTATAGTAGGATTTTTATATATAGATCTCCTGTTTTGGTCCTTTGATGACAGTGTATGGAAACAGAGCATGCTGAAGATGGACTCAGAAGCTGCAGTTCAGAATTGAAGATGCACAGGTGAAGCACGTCAGCTTGAAGAATGACACTTGACCTCATGCTGTTATGTATATTTTTTGAAAAATTGTCAAATTTCCTTAAGTCAGATATAACTTCAGTCTAGCTGTACTTCTGCTGTACAAAATAGAGCTGTTTGGCCTTTGGTAGTGTTGACAGTGAAGAATTTACAAGCGTTTTGTTTGAAGAATGGAGGGGGAACACAAGTGCTCTCATCACAGGGCTGTAGTGACTAACAGAGGATACTTGAGGTGCTGCTGAACACATAATACCAGAGATTAACTGCTCTGTGGGGCTTAGAGTTTCAAGGTAGTTTCCCTATTAAATGTAAATATTCACAATCTATAGTTACATTTATTCTTTTTAAAGGCTAAGGTGATGTCTGAAGAGCTCTGGAGAAGAAGGAGAACTGTGGTCTTTCATTTCTCTGCGTGACACTGCTGACCATACAGCAAAGTCTCTGTTGTGCCATTAATCCCTGCTTTAACCTTTGTGTTGGGCTGATTTCCCTGCCAAATCAGTGCTTCGTTTTGGCCATGGCTTTCACCATGTGATGGCTGATTTTAGACAGGGATGGAGCCTGAGGCTGCAGCAATTCCCGAGGGTCAACTCCAAGCTCTGCTCTGGCACCACGGACAGCGCCAGGGAACGGCCGGAGCTGGACACCAGGAACAGCTTCTGCTGGCCCCACAGGGGGCTGGACACTGACCAGGCTCCCCAGGGAATGGGCACGGCCCTGAGGCTGCCACAGCTCCAGGAGCAGGGAGAATACTTGAAATATCATTTTCAGCTTTCAGTTTCTGCCTGGATTGCCTGGACAGCAAGGCTGTCGTTCGGTGCAAGTCCTAGATAATGTTTTCTATGATGCCAATATATTCTGTTTATGAGCTGAGCAGAGGCTGCCAGTTTGTATCATGGACGTCAGCAAACACCAGCAATGTCATTGATTTTGACACGTGCAGCTGCAGGACCACACTAAATAATAGCAGTGCACTGGTTGGCTTGTAAAAAATGTTTTTCTTTATAATTTCCAACGTCTGTGTGGTAACCATGGGCTGGAAAACACTGAAATATGTGGTAATTCATCGTAAATTCAGCTTTTTCACGGTAGCAAGCTGTCAATTGATGTTGTCACAAGTGTCCTCACAGTAAATGTGTCCCTGTTTTGTTTTAATTTCCCCGTGAGCTGCAGTTAGGCCTCACACAGCAGGTATTTGCTTTTCAGAAGAAAACACCGTGGGCTTTGCACTGCATCTCAAAGAATGTTGCTGGAAATACGTGTGTGGTGCTTAGACAAGGCTTGGAAGAAGTTGAACCCTCCTCTACATTGTAACACATCGAGTTCCTTAAACTATTTTTGAGGCCTTGCCATGCAGTGTAGATTGAAATGCCTCCTATTTCCTGCTTTTCCGAAGCATATAGACATAAATCTGTCACACACTGCAACTCAGTTTGGCATTATATACTGAGAAAATGAACTCAATAGCAATATAATCTTACTTTGCAATATAACTGAACTGCAGAAAACATTTCTGGAAGTACGTAGATTTAGGGATCAAATAAAATTTAAGTGTCTTGATATGTAGGAGTTTATGAAGGCACAACTTCTTTGTTGAGAGGCATTTTTCCTTTTATTAATTCAAGTAAAACTCGTCTTTCATTTTAACTGTAGTTTATTTCAGCTTCCACTCTGCACAGAATAGAAGTGTGGGTTTTTTGTATTTTTTTTTATCTCGTGTTCTTTGTTAGTATTGTAGTTTAATTGAAAATGGCACTACAACTAATTTAATAGCTATTTATTTTGTTTTTTATAAATCTGAGTTATCATTTTTCTACTTGAAAAGACATATGTTCTGTCTCAAAATAAGACAATCTGCTTAGGCCTTAGAACTTCTGTCATTTTAAAACCTCAAATTATAGCAGTATTCTCTTTGCATTTATTTGACAAGGTCTAAATAAAATTGTGAATTCTACTGCCTGAAAAGACAAGTGGGAGACTTTATGTGGGGCAGTTTCAGCTTTCTACAGGATAGCTTTATTTTTGTAGAGGAATTATTTTAATAGTTTTTAGTATTTTTATTAGCACAATTGAGTTCAGTTACAAAATTTTATATCTATGGATACAAACTTCTTGTTCTTGCAGTGGGGAATCATTTGCACAAATAAGTTTTCTTTGTTGAAATTTATCTTAGTATAGAGAACAAGCATAAAGTGTGCCTTTAAGGAAAGCCTGAGAGTTCTGAAGCTCTGACCATAGATTATGTAGCGCTATAGAAGCTGTAATATCCTCTTTACAATAAAAATGTTAAATGGAAATATTATTTACAGAAGTTTTCCTACTGCCAGGCTCTAGTCTCAGAATTTGGGTTAAATAGAAAAGCCATTCTCTTAATTTTTGTGTAATGACTGTGCAGGGACTGGGGTGGTGTTCCAGGTCTGGAGAGGGCATGTGGTCACCTAGGTAAACTTCAAAAAACAATCTAAGTCTAATTTCATTCCTTTCTGTTAATGTGTCTTCTTTTATCTGAAATTAATTAAGTGTTGTGATAAATAATTGCGTGGATCTCTCTGTGAATGCTTTAGAAAATATAATATTTTAAGTCTTTCGCAGGACACACCCCCAATAACTCATTGGAGTCACCCCATAATAACTCATCAATCTCAGTAACTGGAGCACTTGTGGTACTCTAAACAGAATTCTAGAGTAGTCTGAGAATTTTATATTTAAAAAAAAAAGCTCCACCTGTGGCTATTAAAATGTTAGGAAGCAATCAGTGTGTATCATGTGCTTTTAATGGGAAACTTAGGAAGAGGTAAATTAAATTTTTGAATTGTCTTCAGCATTACATTAGATATCAAGGGATAATGCTATACTGAGTGCTTTGTAGACATTAATAAGGAACACAAAATAGAATGAGTTGCATTCATCTTAGCGTAATTAAACATAAAAACAGCTCAAGCTATGAGTGCTCTTTGAATTGTTGAGAGCAACTGAGATCCAAACACTAAAAGATCTGAAATAATCTTTGTTATGTTGGGTTGGTTTTGTTCTTACTGTAAATTAACATGATTGTCAACTTCGTTTCTCTTGACTAAATGTAAACTTTGGGATCTAAAAGCTATAAATTTCTGTTAATGGGAGAGATAAGGGTCAATTACAACCTAATCAGCTTTGTTTTGCTTAGGATTTTGTATCATAGCATTCTGTCATAATTTTTTAGTCTGGAAAGCCCTCAGTTCTTAAGCTGGGGATACATCTTAGATAACCTGTGAAGTTTATTATCCCATACATCACAAGGCAGAGTCTTCAAAACTCTTCAGAATCTTGTGGAAGATTTTAGAGCACAGTGTAGCATCCCCTTTTGAATTTTAAGAATACACAATCATGGCCTATCAATGAAAGGATTTATTCCTCCAAAGTGGTACTTCATTGGATTTAGGCCGTGAAAGTTGGAATCCTCAGCTCCTGTAAAGTCTGATCATGGAGGCATCCTGGCAGTGCTGGCTATGTCTTTTACACTAAAGCTCTTTGGGAACATTATATTTTGGAACATCTCAACTTTGACAGAGCAGAGCAGATCAGATCAGGATATATCCTCCATATCCCCCAGATCCCAAAACGAGGTTTTACTTTCCATAATGCCTAAACAAGTGCCTTTATACCTTAATAAATATGAGACTTTGCTTGTAGTTGACTTTACAGCGCAGTTACAGAAGTGTAGAAGAGCTGGTCCTTGGTTATAGTTTAGGGCAGCCGACTCCAGAAGACAAACTGTGAGTGCTACCAATGGTGGATTGGTAAATAAAAGAAGAGAATGCTTTCACTCTTAACTTATTCAGTGTATTTCTAGATTCTGTGAAGAGGCTGCATTGAAATACTTCCTGTTAGGGCAGAAACTTGTCAATATTAGCCTTTTAGATATCACCTCTTAGCTGCATGAAGAGTTTTTTGATGCTCTCTATTTAAGTAAAAATGGGTGAAATACATGATAAGAGTACTGGTTAGAAGCAAAGCTTGATGTTTCTTTACGCTCATGCACATACACAGAATATATTTTTATCACAAAAGGCAATGTTAGTAGTACAATGATGTGAAATCGATGTATTTTCATCTTTGGTCTTGATCCTTAATTGGGGGTTTTAACTGCTGCTGTAAAGTTAATAAATTAAATAATAAGAATAAATTGCCAAAAATGCAATTTAAAAAAATGGTAGGGTACTTTTCCCCCTGGTCAGCATATGGTATAGAGATCCCAGATATTTTAAAGTACATAGTTTCTGTAGGGTTCTTCTGGCAGTTGCATTTGTTAGAGTGAGATTCTGCTTTCTCAGATATTACTGTCCTGAATTTGAATTTCCTGACATTATAGTCCTAATTCCCAACTTGTCTTTGTTACTGTTAGTACAGTTTATACACAGCGCACACTTCAGGTTTTGAAATGATGCAAAGCTTCCATGACTCTTAGATATAATTATGAACAAGATGGTTTTTTGAGCCACAGAAGGATATTTCTTAGTGCAAATAAGTGGAAGTCATTACAGGGGTATCTGAACCTCAGATTCAATTTCTAACCACACTCAAACTGCGTGTTCAAATCCCTGCTGGCCTGGCCTACCCTGTGAACAATGTTAAGCTCCTTTAAGTGCTTAGAGTGATCTCATAAGCATTGTTCAACTGAGGTTCTAACAAAGTTATCCCCTGCTTTTAATGGACACTGCACCAGAGTTTGGTATGATTTTATATCCTTAATTAAACTGCTGCCACAGATCTTCCCATGTACATGCCTATTTAGCCACTACGGAATTGGCTACTATTTTCATAGAATAAATGATGTAAATTAAAAAAAAAAAAAAAAAAAAAAACAACAAACTTTCAGCTGAGATTAGGAATCAGTAAAACAACAGGGCTTCTGGTTTGGTAGAATTTTCTTTCATTGTTATGAATTATCCAATAATTTATTTTAATCTAAACGGGACAAGATGGATTTTTTTTAAAAGCGCCCAGGGACCTGGAAGTTCAGAACTGTGAAGTTCAAGGTCTGGTAGCACGAAGAGCTGATCACAAGCGGGACCTGCAGACATTGTAATAATGCACATAATTCATGAAATGTGAAACATGGATAGAAGAACAATTTTTTAAAAGGATGATGGTCTCGCAGAGAAAAAACCAGCAGAATTCTGTGGTCTTTGGATCCTTTATGAGATCTCAGACTGTCTAATACAGTGAAAGATCTTTAGAATGTCGTTATTTGACTTTGTCATTTGTGTTAGGGCTGAACTGGTATTTTGTTCAATTTTCCTGTCTGTCTCAGCAGTCTGTGTACACACAGACATAGAGACAGAAAGGAGAGGTCTTTTTTAGTTTGTCTTGTGGAGAGAAAGTGTGTTGAAAATATCTACTGGACCATATGAGTATGTTTAAACCAAATTATTTGGCACTCCATTTCTGTTGTGTTCTTACCAGCCTTTAGCTAATTAGCCAGAGGTTTTCAGTCAAGAATGTGTTCTACTTTTAACAGCTGAAAGGAGGAAAGAGGCGCTGAAGGACACACTGGGGGACTGAAAAAACAGCCCTGAAGAGGTAAAAGCTCTGCTCCTGGGGCCCAGCAATGGCCCCAGAGGAAACGGGCAGGGACTGAGCCCAGGGAGTTCCCCCTGCACAGGAGGCAGAACTTCTGCCCTGGGCAGGGCCCGAGCCCCCGACAGATTGTGCAGAGAGGCTGGGGAGTCTCCTCCCTGGGGATATTCCAGAGCTGTTGGACACAATCCTGTGCCCTGTGCTCTGGGATGGCCCTGCTGGAGCAGGGAGGTGGCACCAGAGGAGCCTCTGTGGGATCTTCCAGCCTGGCCCGTCCTGGGATTCTGTGTGATTTGGTTCTGTCTCGGGGGCAAGGATGTTTTCCAAAAAAAAGCAGAATTTCTAAGCAATTTTCTTTATGTTATTTTTGAGCTGTTTTGCCCTAAATCCCTCCAAGCATCATCTGCTCCAGTCAGATGTCTTTGTTAGAATGATAAATGACACTTTGACATACTTGCATTATGGTTACTCTTGTCCCTTGTCTGTTTCCTTCCCCCAGGTCAACTTAGGATAGTAGAACAGTGGAGGAGAAAAAGAGAGAAGGCCATAAATATTCCTTATTCATAACTTTTGTGGCTTTCTTCCCCATCTCCCTCCTGCCCTCACTAATCTTCCCCGTCCATATCTACTGAGGAGAGATAAAAAACAGAGAGATGACAGAATTTTTAATGCTGAAATGCATTAAAATGCAATTTTTAATGCTTAATTGAATGCTGAAATTCTCCCTGAACACAGGTAGTGTGAGCCATTCTCTTCTGACACACTGATAAATTTTCAACTCCGTTGATTGTTAGAGAATCTTGAAATATTGATGACAATAATATCTGGGGGTCCCAGCGTGGTTCTCCTAGGAGGGTTTGGAGTGAGAGGATTTGTTGACAGAAGTGGGAATGGCAGTCAGGTGGGGTGAACACGTGGAAAGAACATTTTGACAGGGTCAGCAAAGGTTTTGCTTTTAGCACCAAGTTCATCAATGGTACCTTCCAACAGGGAAGCAAAGCAGGAGTGGTTGTGCCTGAAGAGTATGAGAGAAAATACCCAGTGTTTACCAATAACAAGACTCTGTTATTTATGTAATATTGATGATTTATCCAGTATTGATGATTTATCCCTGCCAAGAGAGAGAGAAGCAGGGAAAAGAGGAAAAACAAGCAAGATTAGGGAAAATACAAAAAAAACCCCACTTTATACAAATTAAATAAAAGCTAATCATGCTGAACTAAACATAAAAAATATTGGATTGATAGAGACACAGGTAAATTAATCTCTGGCTGCATGGTGTTCTAATGAAAGTATGAATGAAAATAATTTTTCCCAGAGAAAAAAATAAAGCATGATCTCTCAAAGAAAAATAAAAATATCCAAAAAAAAGTAGCATCTGACACTTTGAGAAGAGAAATTAAGTCTTGTAAGACATGGGTGTTTACATTCATGACAGCCCACTCTGTAAGGATGATGGTAAATATGACAATCATGGCACTGTTGATTTGCATTGTAAATATTATTAAATATTTATATTTAAGCTGTCTTCCACCTACAGGTCTCTTGCTATTTGTGGTCATAAACTATTCGGCCTCACCTGCAGCACTTTTGCTTAAACTTGAAATCACCAGCCGGTCTTGATTGAGTTATACTTAAATTTCAACATAAATGATTCTTCTTTCTTTTCATAGAAATTTCTGAATTTTTTCAATGTAAAACAATAAAAATAAGGCAAGAAGTGTGAAGTAAAAAACCTACTCCAACTAGCAACTCTGGTGGAAATAAAAAAAAAAAAGGAATAATTTAAATAATATCTAAGTATCACTGCAGAACTGAGAAACTAAATGGTTACAATGTGCACAGTAGTTACTTATAATTGATAACCTTTCATAATTCTTCTGTGTTTACTGCTTAGGAGCAATAAGGCCGGTAGAAATATATAAAGTATATCCCCCAAGCAATCCATTAGACACATTTCTAAGTGTTATTCAATGAGGGAACAAGCTGGTTTGCTGCAGCCCTTTGCCTTGAGCACCTTGCATCTGGATTTTTCAGACCTTCTAAGCCTTTTATAAGGGAGAGGGCTCCTCCAGGCTGGGTTCCTATTTTATCATTTGGCATCAATGAAAGACAGTAAGAGAATGTTTACTTATATACAAAATAGGCTTTTTAATTCCAGATAAGCAGTAGGGAGCATGAGTCAGCCAATATTTATCCTGCCTGTTTACAGGGAGTACTGTACACTGCTTTTAGGATGCTGGGGAATTTTTGATAAATCTTTTGACTTTTACTTTTTAATATTTACTCATTGAAAGTAGGGAATATAGGGAAAAAGGTCTGTCTTTATCTTTTTTTCCCAAAACTTTAAACAGCAGCTTTAGGCTGGTAAATTTTCAAAAACAAGGATGCATTTCCTCATAAGTGTTTTAGGATTAAGTGAATTCAGGGATCTTTTCCAAGACAGTCACTGTATCCCGCAAGGGTACTCAGGGAAGGCCTGTTGGAAAGGTCATAAAAAAGTGGATCACTGCTGAGAAAATGAAGTCTGGCCATGTCACCTGGGAACCTGGAGCTGCCAGGCCCTGTTCAGGACTGCTCACCATGGCATGGTAGAATCTCCCATAGTAAATGGCAGGGATCAAGGGATCAAGGAGAGCAGGGAGGAGGATGGAATTCTTTACCAGTGGGATTGGTTTATGCCTGATTCAATGTGTTAAATGTGCAATGGAAGTACCAGCAGAAGATCACTGAATGATTTCTGTACTTGATGTTACTTTCAGCTTTGGGATAAATCATAGAACATGGAATATCCTGAGGTGGAAGGGACCCACCAGGATCATCCAGTTCAACTCCTGTCCCTGTACAGACACCTCAACAATTCCAGCCTGTGCATCTCTGGGAGCGCTGTCCAAACGCTCCTGGAGCTCTGGGTGGGTGTTGAGGTGCTCACAGTTTTCTTCCACTACAGACTATAAAGGTTTATAAGATAATTTAAAGATGCTCACAGAGGTATGAGAATCTCAGGAGTGAGGGTAAGAAGTCGTCACTGGAAATCTGAGACTATTTCTCTGCTCTGTGGCAAATTAACTTTGAATTCTAGATTTTATGATCATCTCATGATGATCTACCAGGAGCTGTGCACGGCTTTCTGGGACAGAATTTTTCTGTCATTACTGACACAGACTTTCCCAGGAATTTAAGGTAACTGCAGTATTATTTTAGAGACTCAAATGAATGCATTTTTTAAGCCACTGAGGCAAACTTGTAACAATTTAGGATTTAGTGTTGATACTAGATTCAATATTTAAGGAGAAAAATACATAAGAAATTATTGATGGACTGCTAAAAAGCAATCAAACTTGCATCATTGTTCGCTATTCTTATGTCTTAATTGATCTACATGATAAACCTCGAGTTCTGTCAGGGAGGGTTCATTTATAATGTAGTAGGTATTACACTTGTTATATGAGAAAAGCCTCAGGACAAGGAACAGAAAAACAACTCTGTCAGTAACATTTACAACTTGAAACACATTTGAAATCTAAAAAGAAATTAAGAATGCCTCTTGATTTGAAATCTGTCTCAAAATCATCAGGTTTTCTGTCAGATGAAGGTAGCCTCTTAAACTTTACCTAGAAATAGTCTACACCATTTTATTTTGAATGACAGACAATTAATTTTTCTTCGGTTCTGCCCACAAAATATTTGCACTTTTTGTTCTCCTTTTAAATAGATAATGAGTCAATGTAAGGTGTTACTGTCAATCACAGATGCTCAATCTCATTCTATATTCCCTTATAGAGAATGCGTAATGCCCAGGAATGACAGGCCTAAAGTATCATTTACAAAAGCACAGAAATGATTAGTGTTCCTTGGCTCTATTTTAAAAAATAATCCGGGAATTTAGGTGTGTTCTCAGGCATTGCAACAAATGGTTTTGTTCTTTTTGATGAAATGGACCGGCGGTGTGGACAGTGCCACTGGAGAATTAGACCATATTACCAGGATTATAATGTCAGCTTCCTAATTGTCAATTAATTGTACTATAGTTTGCCTAAAGCAAAAAATGCTGTCTAGAACATCAGAGCAGAGTTTCCCCCAGTATTTCTGTGGCATGTTGATAAGTAAAAATTTAATTTTCCAGTGCAAATAAGTGTGAAATTAACTACATATGAAACACCTTTTTTTTTTTTTACAGCAGAAGTATCTTTATTGGCTACTTTAAAGTTTACTCAGCAATCTGTTTTAAAAGTCACTTTGGTTAGGTGCTTACAGGAAATACAGTGCAGTGGACTAATCCAGTTTGTAGGCTGTTTTCCAAAGAAATGCTTAATAAAAAGGATTTCATGCAATATGCTATTAGAGCTTCATTTACATTAATAAGACTCTGTTCTCAAACTATTAAGCTACCTTCAAGATAAAAAAAACGAGGGGACCCACTGTACTCTGCATGTACAACCACAGCGATTAATTTCTGCTGCTCTTGTACCCTTCTGAGCCCACTGTACGGGACAGGAAAAACAATGCTCTTCTCACAGCTGAAGAGAAATCCTGCTGCCATGAAGTTCCCCTCAGGGAAACCAGGAAAATCCAGAAGGGAAGCTGATTTTGTTTGCTGTAGTGGCACTGGGAGGGAATGAGCCCGAGGGTTCAGAGAAGGAACGGAGTGAGTTCCACACTGCAAAGTGACCACGGGAATTCCGAGCGTGTGCACCAAAGTCACACAGGTTGTTCTCGCAGCAGCCTGGAAAAAGCAGGATGGAACTGGTGCTGGCCATGGAAGCGGCACATGTGACTTACCCAAAGGGCTGGGTCAGAAACTGCTACAGGGAAAATATGGAGCTGCTGGGGAGAGCCCAGAGGAGGCACCAGGATGAGCAGAGGGATGGAGCAGCTCTGCTGGGAGGAAAGGCTGGGAGAGCTGGGATTGTTCAGCCTGGAGAGGAGAAGCTTTGGGGTGACCTCACTGTGGCCTTGCAGTGCCTGAAGGAGCCACAAGAAACATGGAGAGAGACTCTTTGCAAGGGATGGAGGGACAGGACAAGGGGGAATGGCTTCCCACTGCCAGAGGGCAGGGTTAGATGGGATATTGGGAAGGAATTGTTCCCTGGGAGGGTGGGGAGGCCCTGGCACAGGTTGCCCAGAGCAGCTGAGGCTGCCCCTGGATCCCTGGAAGTGTCCAAGGCCAGGTTGGATGGGGCTTGGAGCACCCTGGGCTAGTGGGAGGTGTCCCTGCCCATGGCAGGGGGTGGGAATGGGATGGGCTTTAAGGTCCCTTCCAACCCAAACCATTCTTTGATTCTATTAAATTTTCTTTGTTATGGTGGATACCCCTGAACACTATAGAGAATAAACTTAAGATTAAAATATATATGTAAATTAAAAATAATAAAATTTAGCGGTTTTTAATATAAAAAGGATGAAAAGTGCACAAAAGTGTTAAGTAAACTGCCTGGACATTTAAATACTTATTTTTCATGAAGGATTAATATGACTTTCAGACAGAATTTATTTTCTTGAGCTGTTAATGATCTGCCATTTTACTCCCTAAATTAGTTCTCAAAGGTCAAAATGTGATCAATTATCCAGTAATTTGGATCTCTTAATTGGCTCGCTTGTGCTTGAAAAGCAAAGCTTCTGTTTTATTTCTATAGCTTGAAAAAAAGCAGGATAAAAATTTCAAATTATGTTTAAAATGACATTATGGATTGATATGCAAAATGAAAATATGTATGGATACGTTCTTGGAGTCTTTTCAGTGATATTTTAAAATTCTTTCCACTATACATGGAGAATTCAGGAATACCGAAATGTGGTGTTCTTCCTAAATCTTGTTCTGAAGGAAAAAGAGAATTTAAACCTATTTCCTGAATATTAGGGAACGGGGAAGAAAAGGACTAGTGAAAAGCAGAAGAGGAATAGGAATAAATGTAGAGGGGTTTTTGATTAATACAGTGATCTAATGTCTGTAGAGGATTTTCCACTGGCCAGATCAGACCACAGTGGCTCTTTACAGCACTCCTGGGCCTGAGATGTGGTGGGTGATTTCAGTGAGTAATTAGAAAAAGAAAACCAGAATTAATATTTTTCTTTACATTCCCTACTCTCACAGATTTAGTTCAAATGTGGATTAAATAGACAGATTTGTCAATGCTTTTGTAGTTAAAAATTACAATAACATAATTTACTGAAGTCATAGGAATATTGGAAGGCTTATAAAATGACGTATATTTGTATACAAATTTTCAGTGAAATTTTCGTTTGTGGTCTCACCATTTCCAATTCTATTCTTTGTATTTCCATGTGTATAAAGGAGATGTAACATTTCATTTACAGTTTAAATTCACGTAGATAATTCAGTTCTTATTCTGTTCTTTCTCTTCAAGGTAAAGAATGTGGAAGTGTTTAAATCTCAATTTTTTTTTTTAAATGTGTGATTAGTCCTCTTGCAATAGTTCTACTAAAAATTAAAGATTCGTATTTCATGTTAAAAAAAAATCAGCTTTTGCAATTGTAGGGTTGTGAAACCACATTTTGGCAACTGGACAAGAATATAAAATAGTAGAACTGTCACTGGACCTATTACATTTAGAAATTGTCCATATTTCCTGGGATATGGTACTCAGATTTCTTTCTTTAGCAGTTTTTATGGGAAAAACTCTTTGTAAATGACTTGGAAAAACAGGACCAACTTCCTACTTAACAGACTCCTTTTGTGGCTGCACCTACGGGCTGGTTTCATCGGTGGGATTGCAGTGCTGCTGCTGATGGGGTGCTGCTGAAAGTCAAGTTTGTAAGGTGTCTGTACCAAAATATGCTTGTATTTCTAAGCTGATCTTTTTAATCCTCATACTTTTACGGAATAGTCTTTTTTTTTAAACCTACAGCTTTATCTTTTATTCTGTCTTCCTCAGCCCCCGGTTGGGTTCCATGGCTGTCCCCATGAAGTGGATATTTCTGCCTCATTACCCTAAGCCATCTGATTTTATTGGAGTATCAAAGAAAATTAATTTTTTCCCTTATATCGAGGTGTTTAGGAGGCAGATGTTCTTCAAAAGTTGGTAACTGGAAAATATGGGTTCTTCACAATTTACAAGTTGTCAAGTTTCTACAGAATGTAACAAAGTTATGTTTGATCATTGAATAGGCTGGTTCAGTGGGAACAGTGTAAATGTTATATTAGTTTTCTCTTCACTTTTCCAACTATTCCATTGGGAGATTATTCAGGTGCACTGAAAATAGAAAAAAAAAAGGTGTTTTAATTTTATTTTTTTAAGAGCTTCAGGATATTTTATTTTCATAAAATTGTGGTGATTCAGAAAACAATTACAGAAAGTTTGGAGCTGCACTTTAAACAGTGGTTAGACTGATTCTTTATCTTATAGTTGGTAGAAAAGATATTTTCTAAAAGAATAGCTATAAACGCATAAGTTCATGGAACTAAAAATAAACACTGGAGTAACTTTTTATCCCAAATGTCTGTCATGTTCTTTTTATGTTTCCAAGAGAATTATCAGTGATGCTTATAGTGCTGTTAAAGAGCAGCTACAGGGATTACTTTCAGCACTTAAAAAAAAAGAAATAATTGCTCTCTAATCCAAGATTTAATATTTTCTTGCTTTTTATGGTTAGAAGGCAAAATATTTTGTTTAAAGGGACCTGGTTGTGTGATGTACTTTTCCAGACATTGCTTTAAAATTACTGAACTCCTGAAAACCCCTTGACCTCCATTGACATTATAGAAGCACCTTTTGATTTCTTGTTGGCAAAGATCACCCTCTGCATTCCTTCATGTATTATTTACAATAATATAAGTCCACGGGAATGTACTTATTTTTAAGAGAAAATTTATTGTTAGAAAAAGAAGAATTAATATGTTATTGCAATAGTCTGTAGTGTATTTGATTTGCATGTTGGCACATTTACCAAGTGCTTTCAGAAACAGCACATCGTTTTAATATTTCTGAGAGTCACAAAGGGGATCCAGCTGAAACTAACTCACAAAATCATACCAAAAAATCATATATTATTGAAGAGAAAAGGACTGCAACAATCTTGTATTTTCTTTATATTTAATTGCTTTTTGTATTCAGGGATTTTGCTCAATTCGAAGTTAGTAAGTGCAGTATGTTAAATACAAACTTTTAATGACTATTGGTGTTTATTTGCAAGTCTGAATATGCCCCGTGGAAGAGAAGTTTGACCATTGTTGTGTGCTGAAATTTAATATCTTTTGCTTTCAATCCTTTGTTTTGAACCATCAGTCAAGATGGATTGAAATTAGTCTACTTTGTGTAGTACAAGTTTTCCTCCCCCCTGTTTTGTTTTATGAATCTGCCATGTTATTTTTCCCTAGGATGTCTTTAACCTCAAAGGAAATGCACATTATTTTTCTGAACTGCTGTTCCATTTAAGGGTAGATGAATTATAACTCATGCTGAGTTACAAGTGTATTTGACTCACACTGCAAATATATTTATAGAAGCCCAGGATAACCTAGGTTGGAAAAGCCCTCCAAGGTGATTGAGTCCAATCCCCACCTTGTCCCCAGCCCAGAGCACTGAGTGCCACGTCCAGCCCTTCCCTGGACACCTCCAGGGATGGGCACTCCAACACCTCCCTGGGCAGCCCCTGCCAAGGCCTGACCACCCTTTCCATGCAGAAATTCCTCCTGATGTCCAGCCTGACCCTCCCCTGCACAGCTTGAGATGATGCCCATCCTTTCCCTCTCTATATGTTCATGGAGAGAATTTTACTATTAATCCTGTTAGTCTTAACACTAGTCTTTTTTTTTTAATGCTGTTGATGAAAGGAGTCCTTTGTGGTCAGTTCCTGGGTGGTTTTGCAGATAAGATACGCACACACTAATTACTTTTGTTTAAGTTTCAAAGCACACGCAGAAGTCAGGGGTTTTTACAGGTATTTCCTCTCAAATGCACTTCTGCACAGATAGATTTGCCTGGCAAAATGATCCTCTCACCTTCCACAGCAGGAGGAGGTGAGGCAGATGTTTGGGAGCCAGCAGGAACCGTCCTGACCTCAGTGCTGCACCCACAGTCCTTGCAGGCAAGGGAACATCCCTGCAAAGCTGTGTTCCTGCTGGAACGGGAACATCCCTGCAAAACTGTGTTCCTGCTGGGAGCGGAACATCCCTGCAAAGCTGTGCTCCTACTGGGATGTTCACACTGCAAAAAGCACAGCCCTGACTCTCCCCAGTGCTAGGGATCCTGGGGAATGAAGAGAGGGCTCCAAATTCAAATTCCCCCTTTTTATATGCGGGTGGCAACTTTCCTCCTTGGTGGCCATTTCCTGAGAGGCAAGAACATCTGTCAGTGCTGATAGGATCGTGTCTTATTTACTGAGGCCACAGTCAAGGGCTCCCTGACAACATTCTTCATGGCCTGAGTGATCTACCTCGGTGCAAAATCTTGCAGGTTTAGGAACAAGAGCCCAGTTAATCTCGGGTAGTGGAGGGGGTTCTAAGGTGTTGACATTTCTCTGGGAGAGAAGTAAATGGAACCTTTAAATTTGAGGTGGGTAGCCAAAAACTCTTGCTGAATACAAAATATGTGGAATTTTCCTTAGCTATGTGATGAATATTGTAGTCTTTAAAAATACATATACATATATATATATATATATATGTAAAAATAATTTTTATTCTATGTATACTGGTTTTTTTTTAAATTGTTATGCAGAAAGAAAGGTTCAGAAAGTGTTACTTTCAGGCTTAGAATTTCAATTTTACATAACTTTAGTTTTCAAATATTTCCTTAAAACACTTCCTTTTGTACATTCTGGGCATTGCATCCAGAATTAAGGATACATTATCTAAATTATAGACTCTCTCTATTTCCATATATAGTGTACGACTAAGTATTAGCAGGATTTCTCATAGGTCATGGAAAAAGAATGAAAGCCCTGTGGAATCTGAAATGACAGCTTGCTTAAAACTTTTAAAGCCTTGAACACTTAGAAATATGATGATATAATTATGACAGTGTAATTGCTATCAGACATAACCATGTTATTGTTAAAATGTGAATATATGAATCCAAATAGCTGCCAGATTTAAGATACCAAGTTTTGCAGCGTATAATGAGTATAACAGAAGATAAAACCAGTGGAAGCCCTTAGCTAAATGGAAGAGAAATACCTAAAAATTATCCTAATGGCTTTACTGTTCTTTCTGCTGCCAAACAAATTCCGTATTTTCCTTGTTTAAACAAAGAGAGACAAACTCGTTCACTTTGAGAGCAGCTCGTATATCCCACCTTTTGCACGTGTTGTAGCACAACTGTTTGATATTAAGGTAAGCACAGCATTTAGGATTGACTTGAAAGTGTTCAGCAAGGATAAAAGCTTAGGGAACTAATTCAGGAAAAACCATACTTATCTGAGCCAATTTTTCTAGCTTGACATTTTATGATTTACTTCTAAGCTGCTAAAAGAGCTTAAGAAACCTCTTCCTTCTGGTTCCTCTGATTTTATTTATTTATTTTTTTTTATGCGCTGCTTAATCCTGCCTGAAATTTGTGTAATTAATATCGAAACAAACATTATGGGTATTGACTGTGAGAAACCTGAAGACGTGGGAGATCAGAAATGATTCTGTACTCCGTGGAACTTTTTAATACATAACATTGGTGCATCACCCAAAGAACAGAGAGATACTGTGCAGTTTTCTGCAAAATAGAGCTCATACTGTGCACTATCAGCCTTGAGGATTTCTAGTATTTTGTTAGCTTTAAAAATTGTCCAAACCAATTACACACCCAAAAATAAAAAGAATTTCAATGTTTTTACTATTCTCAGTCGGCTGGTGTTGGCAGTAAAGGTAGTTAAGTTGTGCAGAAGCTTGACCGTGGCTGAATCCCTTCTGAAATCTCTAAGGAGAAACCCATTTAGGTGTAAGAAAAACATCTGAAGCAGTAAATAAACAAGGAGAAATGAGCAGTTTAGCTCGTGTATGTGAGGCTGCTACCTGGGAACCTGGAGCAAGGCTTTGTGCTTAAGTCCCACGTATAGAAATGTAAACATGCACAGTCACAATTAAAGGGAATGGCTTCCCACTGCCAGAGGGTAGGGTCAGATGGGATATGGGGAAGGAATTGTTCCCTGGGAGGGTGGGCAGGCCCTGGCACAGGTTGCCCAGAGAAGCTGTGGCTGCCCCTGGATCCCTGGAAGTGTCCAAGGCCAGGCTGGACAGGGCTTGGAGCAACCTGGGCTAGTGGAAGGTGTCCCTGCCCATGGCAGGGATGGAATGGGATGAGCTTTAAGGTCTCTTCCAACCCAAGCCATTCTGTGATTCTAATAAATAATCTCTTAATTGCGTACATTCATCTTCCAATAATTACCTTTTTCCTGTTCATTCTGAAGATGGTGCTTCCACTCAAAATCTCCAGTTATGGAAGCATTGTGGTGGTGCCCAGCAGATCATCCAATAAATTATATTAGTTTTCTCAGAATAACTTTTGGCATCCTAGAATATTGTTACATGGTGTACCAGAGTGCTACTTTTTATAGAATCTGGCCTTTTTTTTTTTTTTTAATTTAAAAACTGACAGATGGAAATGTTGAAGTGTCCCCTTTCCAAAGGAGGGTGTTTGTATGTAGATGGCACAATTCTCCAGAAGATTTGCAGTGTCTTTGTCTGATCTTTTCCAGAGCTACTTCCAATATCTCAGCTAGCAGTACAAGATATGCAAAGAGAACAGTTTGTGCTACCGAACATTGTTCGAGAACGTGCTGAATTTTCGTCCCCATAAAAATAAATAAATAAAATGCCAGTTTTCTGGAGTCCCATCACAGACTTTTTTTGTAATTATCAGCACTTGAGATTTTAGCTAAAGCTGTACAAAGATTGCATTAGCATAAAATGTTGTGTTCTTTTGATTGAATATATTATTTGAGAGAAAATATTCCACAGTACTAAAGGTAGGAATAAGAAATTATTACCTGCCAGGTGATAAATAGTACTCTGTTGATGAGAAACATTTTTAAAAAATGCTAATTGCTCCGTTGAAGTTGACGCTTAATCCAGTTAAAAATATGCCACAAATCCACCTTGGAAAATTCGGTATCTAAGTAATGGGGCTGTTTGAATTGTAGCAATTACTGGTTCAAATTAGTGGGTTCTCCTTTAAAATGTGCTTGTCACATCGTATTTTGTCACATCGTGTGGTTCCACTTCATCACACATTGGCAGAGGCTCCTGATTGGTGAGCTGCAGGGAGATGATCAGAGCCCCACTTTGACTCTGCTGCTCGTGATTGAAGAGAAACCCAAACACTGCCATGCAAATACCACCTTTTACTGATTGCACAGCACAGCCTTGCAGCTTTTATTCCAGGACCTCTCTGCACAGAACTTCTTCCACCTTCTTAACCTCCCAGAGGCTCCTCATAAATTCCTCTGCTTTGTTTTGAGCCTTCTGGAGTTGCTGCCTTTTGGGGTCCCTGCTACTGCTGGGATTAAATACAAATGGGTTTGTCAGGTTTCCCCAAAGATGAATGTACCAAACTTCTAACAGTGTTGTAACTCACAGGGATGTCTCTCAGTGTTCGGCTGCTCCTGAAATTAGTGATGCTGTGTCTGTAGGATGGGACCTCTGAGGAATTTTCTGGTTATCTATAAACCTGAGAAACATCTTCCTGCACAAAGTAAACAGAAATCCTTTTATTTGATGCAGCTTCTTTTGCTGATCCAGAGTGGAGAACATTTTACTGGATGCAAAACAGAGGACTTCAGCTGTAGTAAAGTATGTCTTTTTTTTTTTGTTCCTAAAAATGCCCAGAAGGGAAAATATTGATAGGAAACCTCTATTTCCTCCTTTTTGTCAGACCAATCAAAACTCCTGTCCTTAGTTATGGAAGTGAAGCCAGCACAGAAAGCTTCAGGGTATATCCTGGAGTATGGATAATTGGTCAGGAGTGCTCAGATTTTTCACTACTCCATATTTTCTCAGTGAATCTGCCTTTTGAAAATTCTTCAGAGAAGAGTCACTATAGAGTAATTTAATAGGCGAAATCGTCACCTGTTTTTGTTGCTCCTCTGTTGCAGTTTTTGGGGCTGGAACACAAAAATATAACCCTTTCCATAAGAGATGATTTGTGACACTGTCTCCATTTGGATGCAGAGAATTTGGGAAAAGAAATAGGGATCTTGTGACTCATGAAAAAATTGCTTCTGGTGTGGGTTTTCCTGCTGTTTTGTCTGTCTTGAATTTCTCCACAAGATTTCTTTCTCTCATAAATATAATTAATTAATCTCTCAGGTGGTAAGATTTTCCAAGTTTCATTCAGATGAGGAAATTGTGCTCAGTCTCTGAATTTTCTGCCAGGGAGAGAATCACAGAACCACGGAACCACACAATGCCTTGGGTAGGCAGGGACCTTTAAGATAACCTCGTTCCACCCCCTGCCGTGGGCAGGGACACCTTCCACTATCCCAGGCTGCTCCAAGCCCAGTCCAACCTGGCCTTGGACACTTCCACTAGGATCAGTCTGATCAGTTTTAACTGCAAAACCCCATCTGATTGTCTTATTGAGATAATTTAGCTTCTTTCATCAGTGTTTATGAAGCACATGACGCCATGATTCTGGAGAAATAAAAAATTATAGTAGATTATGTTCCATAAAAACGGCTGGTGATTTTATGCCGTGTATAATAAGAGGACTAAGGACTGTGCACTGTCTCTCCATCATCCCTTTCTTTCCCTCCCCCTGCTTTTTGGGTTGGTGGTTGGGATTTTTTTGTTGCAGACTAAAGCTCCCTTATGCTGTAATGTGGATACAGGCACTTCTGGTGATGAAGTTTTAAATAAGAACATTTACTCTGGCAAAAAAAGCAATGTAAAGGAAACAAAGGCAGTGCCCCATGTGTGCTGTATAAGGAGTTGCTGTCCTCATTTTTCACTTGAAGCCAATCGTTGTGGTACTGAAGTGAACAGTGCCTCATCTATACATATATATCATTTTTCCAAAGGATGCTCTGGAGAGGATGAAGATCAATATAAATTCATTTTTTCTGGTAATGGAAAATATTTGAACTGTTCAGCTATCAGGGACAAAGATGACTTCTGGGGGTATCATGCTTGTGTTTCGAGCCACTGCCCTGGCAATTCCAGGCATGTGTGAACCTACAGCTTTTTGTGTGCCTTGACAAGTATTCTGAAGAGACCAGGGCTACTTTGCTGGGAAGGTAGAATGATACATGATTAGCAGAAAAACAATTTTCCCTAAATGGACTGTGTCCTCAAAACTCAAGTGCATTCTGCTTATTGTAGAGACAACAATATTTGGAAAAATTACAGCAGTTTAAAAACCCCTGTACGGAGTTCAGAATGCTTTCTCACACACACTGTACAACAAATACTGTGATGGCCCCAGAATAAAACTATATTTGAATATATGAAGAGGACACAGAGGTGCTAAGGTACCGAGTTTGGAATAATGATGCATCAGCCCTAAAAGAATTGGTTTTAATTACAAGAGGAGCTCTACTAGTTGCCTGCAATATTATCCCCTTAATCATAAGCATTCAGAAATGGACATATTTACACCAAGACATTTCTATTGGGAAGACACTTTCCAGCTACTTAGAAACCTCAAAGCAGGACAGGAAAGAATAATGCAACATTTAAGTGGAAATGCTGACAAAATCTGAAGTACATTGCAGTGGGGATAGAACAAGTAATTGCTGTGTTATCATTATGAGGTTTGGACAAGGAGGAAAGGGAGAAGAGAACAGAGACTGGAATTTGAATTCCTCTGTTAAGTTTAGTGCCTTTTAGAGGAAGAAAACGGTGAATGCCTGTTACAGGCAGTGTAAGTGTACTTTTTATATCTTTGGCATATGTGATTTCTGTGCCAAATAGCTTGAGAGAGATGCTAATTTCACCAAAAATGTTCCATTTTGAAGTTGCATCTCATTTCAACCTGAACTCTATTTAGAGCCTGTATCTGGTAGGGAAGGGGGGAAATAGTTTACTCTTTGTAAGTCATTTGAGTATGGGGTTAGGGAACTGGGAAAGGGGCTCACCCTGGAGAACAGGAGGCTAAGGGGGGACCTTCTGGCTCTGCACAACTCCTGACAGGAGGGGGCAGCCAGGGGGGGTCGGGCTCTGCTCCCAGGGAACAGGGACAGGAGGAGAGGGAACGGCCTCAGGCTGTGCCAGGAGAGGCTCAGGTTGGACACCAGGAGGAATTTCTGCATGGAAAGGGTGGTCAGGCCTTGGCAGGGGCTGCCCAGGGAGGGTTGGAGTGCCCATCCCTGGAGGTGTCCAAGGAAGGGCTGGACGTGGCACTCAGTGCTCTGGGCTGGGGACAAGGTGGGCATCGGGCACAGCTTGGACTCCATGGGCTGGGAGGGCTTTTCCAGCCTTAATGGTTCTGTGATGCTATTTAGTATCTTACATGTGTTGAAAACTTCAGGTGAGCATTTAAGGGAATTCTATGTCTTAAATTATAGTGATTTTAAGTCATTTCTCCTTGATTTTTTTCCTTTTTTTGTTTTAATTTTGTAGTTGTACCTCAGCATTCAAGAAGTTTCTCCCGCAGAGGAGTGATTATTCTGTGGGATTTCCAAAAGTCTAGTTCATATAGCCTTTCTCTACTTCTCAGAGACAGTTTAAAATAGAAAAATATGTTTGTGACAATTTATCAGCTGTAGATTACTGAAGATTTACTTGTGCCTACTTCAGAAGCTCATCACACAGCAGAGAGGGTGACGAGCAACATGTTAAAGTTTCAGTTTAGGTTTCAGAAATCTGATTTTTTTTTTTTTTCTAACATACTTGTAGTATGGCTATAAGTATTTCATAAATTCAACTGCAAATAACTGCTTAGGGAAAGTCCTAGGTAGAACTTTAGTGGAGAAAAGAGCTGAATATTACACAAAAATACTCTAAATGTCTGGGGAAGGTTTTCTGACCAGATGGTTTTTGTTATCTTGGTTTTTTTGGTGTTTCTTTTCTTTTTTTTTTCCCCTCCTATTTTGGTTTAACTGAGGAAAAGCTGTAGAACGAAGAAGGTAAAGTACTCCATTGAATACTTTTTTTCTTTTTTTTCTGGTTCACAATGCTTTAAGTCAGGTTATCATTCTATATTAAACCCCTGAGAGGCTGAAAGAAAACAAACCCAATTCTCATATTGAACAAAAGGAGTCCTAAAAATTGTTTAAAGAAACAAAACCTGCCAAGCTTTGTTTCACTTGCCTCCGTTCAAAAGGAAGGAGTTTGGCCTGAGGGCACTCAGGTCCTCATCCACACCAGTGTGGAAAGAATCCCTCATGGTCTAATTATCAGCAACTCTGGGCAGAGAAAGTGCTTATGGAATGCTCTTTAATGAGGGCAAATCAGGGGGATTATTTCAGGAATGGCCTTAAAACCTACCCATTCTCTTTGAAAATTAACACCTTTTCCTAGAAGCTCAGTGTATTTATTTTTCTGTTATTGCTCTATAATAGGAATGTAAGACTTTGGGAGCATTTGAGATATTTCTGTAAGTCTGGAAGGCTTTTTCAGACATTTGAAAGAAATACTTAGATTGAGAGGGGGACTTGACACAGGCACGGGAAAATAGGGACTCAAAGTGTATTTCCTGAAAGAAAAATACAAGTATTGACTTACTGTAGGTTTTAGGGTTGTACATGTGTATTTTCCTCAGGGGCTCAAAGGGGATAAACCACCTTCAGGAGGACTTTCTGCAACATCTACTGAGAAACAGTAATTTTTTTTGGCAGATTAGGGTGGTTTTCACAAGATTTTGCAAAATTCATGTAAGAGTCACTGCCCTGGCGAAACCAGGGAATGTAACCTACAGGAGATGGGAATATCGATGTTCTCACTTGAATTGCAGCTTGGAAAGGAGGAGCCTCCCCTATGGAATGTGCTTCACCTTCGTGAGTTGAGAGCAAAACTAAACAGCAATTTCTTGTTGAATTGGTGTTTGATGATCTTGGCTTGAGCAGCTCAGGAATTTCACAGCTTCTGGAGCTCAGAAAACAGAGTGTACCTGGTCAATTTGCATCTCTAGAAAGCTTTGGCCTCAATAGTTGGGTAGAGAGGAAAGGAAGGATCAGAATGAACCACCCACAGCACTCACCTGGCTGTGAAATCTCCTGTTGAAGGGACTGGGGTGATGATCGTCAGTAAATGTATTTTAACTCTGTCTTCTGCTTCCTAGATAAGTTCTAGCTCCTGAGGGAATAAGGATTCAAACTGAGCTTGGGAAAGCATGATGACCTGCTCCAAATCCCAAATGATCAGGACCTCGTTCAGGGTTGGCTCGGTGATGTCAGAACAATTTCCCTGGAAGCACAGCCCTGTGCCCTTCATTCACACCCGGAGTGTGCGGACCTGCTCGGGGTTCTGCTGCCTGGCACTTGGGAGTGCCTTTCCCAACACGGATCTCTAAATATAACCCTTGAGGAGACTTCCAAATCAGGAGAGGATACCCTGGAAAACCCCTGGATACCTCTCTGAAAAACCACTGATGCCCATGTGCCTCTACATGGATGGAAAAGCCAAGAGTTTTCACATTCCACAGGAAATTAGAAATTGTCAACCTTATATAAACCTTCTAATTCATTCATTTCTCCCGAAATATATACACTTTTGATTATTTTTTCTATGAGTTGGTGTATATGAAGTTTCAAGAGAAAAACCTGTCAGACGTTGTATCTGTGGGATTGGTTTTAAAGCCATCAAGTGAGTTAAAGGGAAACAAATTTATAGAAATGAAGTAGAGGTAAAAGGATTTAATTGAAGGTTTATTGAAAGTAATTGAAATTAACAAAGGGTATTGATAGAGATCAGAAGTAATTAAATTAATGGAAAGAAATTGGGGTTAATTGAGATTTAGTTGAGAATTACTAAAATTGAATGAAATTCATTGAGAAAATTGATAAGTTGTCTGCAGATTTTTAAGATTGATATTAATGATTTGCTATAATGAAAAGCTGTTCTTTAGGAAATTATAGAACAAAGATATATGAATATGATCATAATTTTTTTTTCTTAATGGAAAAATTTATATTTTAATGGCATCACAAATTCTATGAAATAGTCAAACAATCTGAATACAAAATATAAGCTTGATAAATGAGCTGTACACAGAGAATACAGAAATGTTCCGTGATTTTTCAATTTCTGTTATAATTGCTGCTGAAAGAAATGAAGTATTGCTAGATAAAGAACTACCAGACTAGTAATAATTTTCAGTACCATCTTTTAAACAGAATAATCTATCATGCTTGTGATATGACATTTTCCAGTGGTATTACTTGCATGGGCTAGAAATTCTTTCAAAGTGACCCTTGTTTGACGTGGCAAATAGGAACACAAATAAGTAATTTTTTGTTATTTTAGGATACAAATATATAGATCCTGAAAAATTTGGGGTCTTTTCACTTGGTAACTGTGGTTCTGAAAGGGGAAATGAGTTTATTGCTACCTTCTTTATGGGAACCTATATTCAAAAATAGAGGATTGGGGAAAATAAAAGAAATGCAATAAAAAAAAAAATTGTTACCAGTTCTGATTCAAGATGTTAGTTTTCTCTAGTCCCTGTGTAAGATGTGGTAATCTTTGAAATGATCTAATATACTAAAAACTAAAATATCTGAAACTGGAAGCTCAACCTCAGGCATGTATTGTACATGACAAGTGTTCAGGTATTTAGAGTTACATTTTCTATTTCTAGTTTCAAAAGAACCCATATTTTGAGAAGCAGCAACTACAGCCATTCAAAAGTTGCCCTGATGCTGATCTGGAAGAAGACATTTAGCATATCTCTTCATTTTGTGGTAATGAGTCTTATTTTATTTAAAATAATATGTTTCTACCTCCTATGCATTTGATAATCTTGCCCCTTTCAAATATTTCCAGAAAACAGTCACTGGTAAAGCTTTCAGCAAGAGAGACAGACATCAAAAAAACCTTCGGGGGAGGCAATTGCATAAAAGGGTTCTAAATCTGCTTATATAAATTGGATTTTCCTGACTTCTCAAAATTAAGGTAACTGTGCACATTTCAGAATGAAATACAGTTCAAATTTTGAAAAATACTCTATTTCCCCCTAAGATATTTTAATGTATATATGTGTGATACATATACAAAGTTATGGAAAATATCTCTAACGTGAGTAAGAGCTGGAGTTTGTAAAGATTTAATTTTTTTCAGTAGGATTTTAATTTCCTTTTGCATCATGGAGAACATACATAGAAGAAGAACCTGTGGGGAAGGGGAAGTGTTACCATGTATGCAATTCACATGCTTTAACATAAGAACCATAAAAACCATGGCGGGTTTTTTTCTTGTTGCTATTTATAAATTTGTGAATTTGAAAATCTTTTTTAAACTTAACGTTCATCAAATTTGTATTAATGCCTTTTGCAGAGAGGTTTTCCTGTCTAGCTGTGTGCTGATTCCCTGGTTATTCTTATTTATCCAGAAATGAGACATGAGGAAAGGAGCATTAATATGTTCTGGAAAGGCCTGTCTGATGTCAGTCGATCAGAAACGTTCTGCAGAAATTATTGGCTCACAGTTTCCGTCAGTGGTGGGTGATAAAACACCTTTTCTGTAGGAGATTTGAATGTGAATAGCTCAGGCAGTTATCAGGATATCCGATCATAAAAGCTGCCCTGCTTCTGGGATTTTTAGGCCTATTTAGGTGCCAAAAGCTTTGTCCCATTTGGTCACAGGAGTAGACTGGCAGGTTCAGGGCTCTGCATTTTATTTCTCCTGTGAGGCACGGGGCTTTCTCATTTTATTGCATTGTTTGTTTCTAAGACATCTGTGACGTTCTGGTCCCCTGAATGCAGCAGTTCTTGCCCCTGCTTCAAATTCTATTTTGATGAACCATCTTAAAAAGTCTCTATGGGCTTTGCTCCTTCTCAGGGTTGTTCAGACTGTATTAGATGCTTTCTTGCTGTTTCCTTTATCAGCTTCTCTCTTTGCTACCTCTAATTCAGATACAAACCTTCAGGAAAAAAAAAAAAAGTGCAGTTAATTTTCTCTAGCCTGAATATGACTTTTTTTAAAAAGAAATTAATCTGAATCCTGCCGTGACTCTTTATTAATACCCTCTGATGTGAGCCTGTAATGTATAAAGATGTTTTTATACATTTCTCTCAATTAAAAAATCGTGTTGCGTGTTGAAGAACACTGGGCTACCCTGAGGTAAGTATGAAGGAGTTTATGTGACTTTCACTTGGAGAACAACTTTTAGCAATTCATCCTAATTGAGCACATTGCACAAGGTCAGACACAATGCTCAGTCCCATAAAATTAATGAAAAGTGTGAATTTGGTGGGGTTGTTCAGCCTGGAGAAGGAAAGGTTCCAGGGAGGTCTTAGAACCCCTTCCAGTAGCTGAAGAGGGTTTGCAAGAGAGCTGGAGAGGAAACTGGGACAAGGGATGGAGGGACAGGACAAGGGGGAATGACTTCCCACTGCCAGAGGCAGGGTTAGATGGGATATTGGGAAGGAATTGTTCCCTGGGAGGGGGGGCAGGCCCTGGCACAGGTTGCCCAGAGAAGCTGTGGCTGCTCCTGGATCCCTGGAAGTGTCCAAGGCCAGGTTGGATGGGGCTTGGAGCAACCCGGGCTAGTGGAAGGTGTCCCTGCCCATGGCAGGGGGTGGAATGAGATGATCTTTAAGATCCCTTCCAACCCAAACCATTCTGTGATTCTAATAAATAGTCTATTAAATGCATGTATTTATCTTCCAGTGAACAGTTTCTTCGTGTTGTTTTGATGTCCAGAAGGCTTGGGGTTTTTTATTGCAATATCTACATTTTTGTAGGAGAATTAGATTTCTACTCCAAGAACATGGAAAGCTCTGTCCAGCGTTAGCCAAAAGAAAATACCTATTAACTAGCAGTGAAGTAATATTTATGTCATGGTATGACAAAGCTCATATGATAAAACTCTGGACTCTTCAAAAATGGCAGTAGTTACAGTAAATAGTTCACTCTGGCCTCTTCTTTTTAATTTGATTTTATTTTTGTGTATGTGTGCTCACTGCATGAAGATGAGTTTCGTGGCAGCCTATGGTCAGAAGAATGTACCTGTTGGTGGTGTTCCCTTTTACTGTCTTAGAACTGCTACTTAAAGCCTGAAATATTTTAAGAAGGACCACATGAAGAGTACATCTCTAATAATTCAGCTTCCTTGAATAATCAATGTTGTGCTTCTGGTTTCATGTGTGTTTTTCCAGGACTTGACCTGAGAAGGAATTGTTTTGCAATTCTGATGGATAACTTTTTTCCCCAAGACATTATCTTTTTATTTTTAAAATATTCCAGGAAAAGTTGAGCTGCTTTTCTGTTGTTAGAGGCCTTGCTGATGTAATACTTAAAAATAAAGCTGGAATGATCCATCAGCTAAGGGCAGCCACGTCTTGTTATAACCCCCAGTCATTATTTTTCTAACTAGCAGGTCCAGTCATACAGTACATTTATTTCCATAAAAATACCTTCATATTTCCCTTTCTAAGGACATCTTTGCCATTTCCCAAGTACATCACCACTTCCTTTGAACTTTGCCACATGAAATTGCTGCACATTTTGGGAATAATTGCAGTTCAGCTACGACTTGACTTTCCATCCACTGACAGAAAATGATATAGGTCTTTATTTTCCAGCGAAGCTTTGCCTTAGTTTCTGCTGATTACAATGTTTCTGTTCTCATTTCAGCTGTAAAGGCTTTGAAAATAAGTCATCATTTTTTAATAATAAATAAGCGTATTTGCACAAATCAAACTGGGGATGAGCTGGATGGAAACTGCAAACCTACTCACTGTACCTCACCCCTTACATGTGGATCTTGTTTAAAGGCAAGCAAAGCATTTGAACGTGAATTCAAGGGCAAGCTCTGCTCTTGTTGTTGCTTTGATCAGTGATTTCTGGACCTGCTGCTTCCTCTGTCACGTTCAGAGATTACATTTGGAAACTTGTTGGATTCCGAAGCTCATAAACGAGTAAGTGTTTATCTTTTTAGATTAACTGAACTGTGAGAATTTCATGGAAGATAATGGGATTTAGAGATGCAGTTCAGAGCCAACAGCCAACTAAAAGAAGTTTTGGAGTAGGCAGCTATAGAAGGCTTCTCTCAGATTTTGTGCAATTTAAATACAATCCTCAGTGAGTTACATGAGTTACACTTGGGCTTATTCTAGGCAAATAATTGTTAGAGATTAATTATCCTATCTAAGCCCTATACTTTCTGTAATTTACTTTCCTTTTGTTCATATAAAGCAAACCAATAATCACCATCCTTTTTGGTAGTACAGCCCCCAGTGCCCCCTATCCATCTGGCTTTGTTGTGTATGCATATTAGGTTATGATCAAAAGTTTTAATTCTTTTAGTTCATCAAAACAACCAGAGATCTTCTGCAGGTGTGTATCACACACCAGTCATAAATACAAGCTCAACCAACGTGTGAACTCCTCTTACAGCATTCCCTGGACTAACAAATCTTATGGCTTGAAGTTACTCTTATATGCTTTGATGCTCAATCTTTACCGTCAGGAGGGTTTGTTAACATTTTTAAATGTCCCTCTCTTTCTACTGTCTGGCCCCCTCAGCACAAATATGTTTGATATTTTATGAACTCCTTGAAGAGTGGTATATGCTTTTTGGTACAGGTTACAGAGGAGCATCTCACCGTCTGCTTTGGGTAAAATTGGGAATCCCTTTTAACTTTTACATGTAAATAAAATAGGAAGAAATCTTTCTCTTTTTTTTTTTTTTTTTTTGGGGTTTTTTTAATCAATATCCTCTTGAAGACCAGTGTTGTCAGAAAACAGTAGAAGATAGCATGTTCATAGGTTGGTAATAAATGAGTAATCTTTCAACTATGTGATATCAACTGAAATCCAACAGTGATAAAATCATATCTGAGTGGCTGTTGGATGGTCTTAAAGACACATCAAGTTCTTCATCTGTTTCTTAGAGAGCAATAATCACTCTGCGGAAATCCCTTCCATCACACTTCACCCCGACACGATTCCTGTGCCAACTGAAAACCAGACCTGGGTAGGAAAGTGAAACCATCTCTGCCTCTTGAGCTGCTTCTGTGGGTCTGGCATCCTTACAGCTAAAGGGGACTTGGAGCTGCTCACATGTAGCTGAAAACCTACAGAACATTTTTAAGAATGTAACTGGCAGTTGCAAACAGCAGATTGATTTGGAACAATTCAAACCAACAAAACCTGCCGTTCTGTATTTTATTAAGTCTCTGTCAAAATGATTGTGATGTATTTACTCTTGTTTCATAATGCTGCTGCATCTGCTTGGTTAAACATTTAAGTAATTGAAAAAGAGTAAATAATTATTGAGCCTAACAAATGTACACAGGAGAAATCAGCTGACCTTCAGTTCCAACACTTCAGTTTCTCTTGACATTTCCTTTATTTTGAGCACCTGCTCTAGCAAACACATTTATAAGTAATCTCAAAAGCTGTTCAACATTAAGTCAGACAAAATGAAGTTAACAATGGAATGACTGCTTGTGAAATGAAACTTATTTGGGTTAGAAGAGACCAAACACACTGTATGAACAATAAGTATGGCAGAGCTTAATTTGCCACATGCTCACTGTGTTTCATCTTTTATGAAAGCTTATGAGCAGATACTTTATTTACTGCGCTGTGCTGTAGTGGAATGCATAGAATAACCAAGAAATAAATAGTTTTGTAGGGGCGTGCTGGAGGGGAAAGATGATGTGGTGTCTTCTGGAATAGGTGGTGTAGTTCAGCAGAATGTACAGAGAAGGAATTTTTAAAAATTAATGTATCATATGGTGGTGTGTTTCATACTTCTGTAATTAACTTGATTATCCCCAAGGCAACAGTTAATTATCTGCCCTGTAAGTCAGATCAGTCAATGCCCAGACAACCAGTGAAATATTCTTAGGTATTTTTCAGGAATATGTTGCACAGCCCATATTTTGTCCTGCAGAATAGGACAGAAGGGAGCTTTTTTCCCCAAGGAAATATTTATTGCTGCTGCTTTGGAAAAGTAGGGATTCCATTCAAATGTGTCGTCTTTCACCTGTTTCTCTAGATTTAATATTTTTTTTTGGTAAAGGGTAGTGAATTATTCTGTGAGCTTTCTGCCTATCTTAAAAGCAAGATAGACAACAATGGGGTTTATGGTGCACAACGCTTTTGGAAGGGACTTTATGGCAAGTGATGAGCAGAATTCCACCTTACCTTAAAATGAACTTTACTCTCTTCCCTGTTACACTGAGCTTCCAGCTGAGCGACTGAGAGTGGAAGTACTGGATTGTTGTTGGACTAAAGGTAATGCTCAGACTAAAGTGGCACAATCTGAACTTCAGGAATTCAAAATTCTTGGGTTTGCCTAGCCACGTACCCAAAACTGCACTTCCAAACACCAGATGCATCAGACAACTATCAAATCAACTTAATATATAGAATAACAATAAACATCACTACATGCTAACATTGAGAGTTATGTAAATTAGAGAATTTAAACAATAAACTTATCACAGAGGACACCCTTCATAATAGACTTTGATTTCATGAATAACCCTGCATTAGATAAAATAAAGATAGAAAACGAGCCATGGACTAAAAATATGAAACAAGAGATGAACTTGAGCTATTACTGTCTGCCTGGTTATACCAGAAGTTATCACAGGTCATTGAAACACAGAATAGAACAAAATTCTCCCTGGTTTTTCAGTAATGCACCCTTGGAAGCCCTGATGGCATTGACGTCAATGTCAGAAAAGTTTGGAATCTGGTGCTTGTTATCTTCCACAGGATAGCAGGTGTTCAATCAAAGTTGTTAATGTATTTTCTGTGGATCTCGTATACTTTAAAAGCAAGTAATTAGAATTATCCACAGATACTTTGTAACTATGAATAATTCATTTCCTGTGCATCAATAAAATAATTATTGCATATTATCATTCTTAGCTTTCTACTTCAATAAAATTGCTCACATCATGTCACTGTCATAGTAATGTGCCTTTTTATTTTTCATATTAATGAAAATTACCAGTAGAATGAGGAAAATTGTAATAAGATTTTATGTCACCTCTAAGCCTTTTCCACTGTATTGCACTGAAATTATACAATATCTGGATTCTTGTTGATTGTAGATGGGTATTCTTGCCCACCTTAGACACTTTTAATGCTTCCTTTCTGAAATTATTGTTAAGTGTTTTAGAGCTCTTTAGCTTAACTAACTCAATTACCAACTTACTTTGTAAAATTCAGGCAATATCTTTATACTTGTAAAGCACTTTTTTCTAATCTTGTTCCTTTATTTGTTTAGAAATTCACTACGGTCTTGATCCAGAATGATTTCACACATGAGGAATATATTATCTTCTTTGAAAACACATCTATATATTATATTAAGCAATCATTTAAATTTGTGCTGGCTTAAGATCAACTTCTATATGAATTTATTTTAATGACTTATCTTTCAGATTATATGTAATGCTTATTAGAAATTTTTATTTCAGCTGAAATTTATTAATTTTTTGAAAAAAAACCCTGAAACAGCAAAGCAAACATTTTGGGGTGGAAAAGAAAAAGAAAAATATCGACCAAACAAACCCAACAGATTGAAATAAATTCTTTGTTGGAATACTTAAAACCACATTGACTATGAAATACTTTAGATTTTTTTCAAACTATGCCCTATTTTGTTAGGAATTTTTTGTTCTTTTCACTAGCAACATGCCCACAGCATTCTGACTTCACTGCTTTTACGAGATTTAAAATAATAATTTGCAAACCCATGCAGTTCTAGGCATGGGAATTGCAATGGATTCCACAATGTGACAGCCAGAGGCTTGGGGAGGCTGGAGCCGAGTGCTGTAGCCATTGTTATTTTGATTTTCAAAAACCTAGCAAGGCTCTCCTGGCCGCGTTCTGATTGGAAAAGAAGTGCTGTGGTTCAGCAGTCGGAGATACAATGGTTGAGAGAGCCTCTGCACTCCTGTGTTTGGGTCAGCCCTTATCCCCATTATGTCATTCCAGTGCTCCCTACATTCCATGACTTGAGATGAGGAGGTGACCACAGCGTTTATGGAAAAATCCTGTGGGTTGGAAGTTGGCAAGAGCAGCGTGGAGGCCTTCAGTGGGGGAGATTCCTGATGGATTTGGTGCTGTGTCTGGTGGGAATAAACAGCAGATCCAACTCTAGTGAGAGGTGGAAACAGTCCAACCCAACCTGAGGTCATCCTCTTCAAAGAAAGCAGTTTAGCACATTGATTTTTGGTTTTGACTGCTCCCGTTATTCCTCTTGGTTGTTAATTGTTCTTTGATACTCTCCGAGCATTTTAACGAGGGGGCTGAACCTGAGTCTTGCTGAAACCTCAGAGCTTTCCCCAGCAGGATTAGATTATGTGCACAAATCATTACTTGCAGGATCAGGTATGAAGGCAAAGGGATCCTGTGAAGTTTTGGGCCAGGACAGCATCCTAAGCCTACACTATAATTTCATTTGCTACTTTCTTTTCAGGCTTCAAAATAATACTAAAATTATGGAGCCTCAGAGATAGTTTCATGTGTAGTTTGAGCTTGAATTTTGAATGAATGACATGAAAAGAAAGGTTCTTTCTTGAAAATTATTTAGGTTTAACAAAGTATGGATGAAAATAAATCCACATGTACTGTATTTCCTAAGCAAAAAAAAATATAACCAGAAGTTTCTCATAGCCTTTCTTCTGTTAGTTCTTTCCTGTTTTTTTTTGTTCCAGACTGCACAGATAATTATAGATTAAGCATATATTCATCAGGCAGCAGCTGACCAGGCTGTTCTAAAAGGGGAGTGTCATGGTCACTGAAATATGCATTAACATCCTCAGGGTAGGACAGGAGAGAGAGGGGGGAAATAATGTGCATTTGACTAAAGCTGTAACTTGAGGCTACAATTATCTATACCAGCTACAAGCTGATGTTCTTTTATTTTCTGTATTAGAATATTTCTTTGTTGCCTTCAACACTGTTTTACTGGTTTTTGTAAACCAAGAAAAAATGTATTCTTCTAAGACAAAATGTGCTCTGTTTTGTAAAATGCCTCAGAAATATTTTTTTTATTTCTACAGTTCACAAGCTCAGGTTTTCATAAAACTTCTACCATTTAACCTTTAACCTTTTTTTCCCCCCAACCTTTGCTTAATTTAAAGGGTAAGTACAATAAAATTAGTTTTTTTAACTCACTTTATGCTACTTGTAACATAGTCCAAGTACTTTATTGCATGTATATAGTTTCCATAGGATGTGGAACAGACCTTAAATTACTTAAGAAAACATAAAAATCAGGCTGTAAGCAAAGATCAAAAACGTCCCTGAATTAGGCAGGCATCCTTAAAAATGGAAAAAAAAAAGAAATTGTTCTGTTAACAGTTCAGGGATTTAGACTTTGCAGAATATTAAGTAAAATCTTTTATTTCTCTCATTACTGCAAGGTGAATGAACCTTTTATTTGCAATCTATAATTGTTAAATATATTTTGTATTGGGAAATGTAAATATTCCACTTAATTATGTGGTGTGCACAGAATGCTCTGTGCCTTATCTATAATACCATGGCTCTGCACACATGTGCTGCCTTCTGTTATTTACTATTGTCTTAACTTCAAATTTGTTGTCAGGAAATATCTTCCTTCTCCATCCTTCCGTTTGCTGTAACCTGGAACTCAGTTCTTAGCTCGTGCCTGTTTGAAGCACAAAGATACAATTGTGCTGTGTGTTAACATCCAATTTAATGTGGAAATAGTCTATGGAAAATGCTAGGGGTGAGATAAAAACTGTTGTATTCAGGGTTATATAATATCACTGCCTGGTGGTACTTTCTCTTCTCTCTCTTTTCTCAGTTCTGTGCCATGGAGCCCTCTATTTTGCACTTGAACATGTGTCAAAATTGATTAATTCTGAATTCTACTGCTACTTAAACATCTTTCCAGGCATGACCACATGAGTGTCATCAGTGACAGTGACAATGTCCATGTAAGTGAATCCTTTTAAAATACATTTCCAGTTAGCATTGATACAATCATGTGATCAGACTCTTAAACAGGCCATGAAATGAGGTGTGTGTAATGATCTCCTCCAATTGTGAATTCCAGTATAGTAAGAATTGCCCAGTCGTTTAACTTTGGGATAAGATTCACTCCTTTGGGCTCCTCTTGCTTGCCACAGTCACGGAATCCCAGACTGCTTTGGGTTGGAAGGGACCTTAAAGCTCATCCAGTCCCACCCCCTGCCATGGGCAGGGACACCTTCCACTAGCCCAGGGTGCTCCAAATGCAATCCAACCTGGCCTTGGACACTTCCAGGGATCCAGGGGCAGCCACAGCTTCTCTGGGCAACCTGTGCCAGGGCCTGCCCACCCTCCCAGGGAACAATTCCTTCCCAGTATCCCATCTAACCCTGCCCTCTGGCACTGGGAAGCCATTCCCCCTTGTCCTGTCCCTCCATCCCTTGCAAAGAGTCTCTCTCCATGTTTCTTGTGGCTCCTTCAGGCACTGCAAGGCCACAGTGAGGTCACCCCAAAGCTTCTCCTCTCCAGGCTGAACAATCCCAGCTCTCCCAGCCTTTCCTCCCAGCAGAGCTGCTCCATCCCTCTGCTCATCCTGGAGCCTGCTCTGGGCTCTCTCCAGCAGCTCCACGTCCTCCCTGTGCTGGGCCCAGGGCTGGGGCAGCTCTGCAGGTGGGGTCTCACCTGGGCAGGGAATTTTGCCTGCTCTTCCTCTGGAACTCAGCACAGCTCAGGCTCTTCCTGCTCCAACAACCCACACACCTTGTTCTGTTGTTTAGATTCCTTTAGAGCTGGAAGATTCCAGCAGCCCTGGAGACAGCACAGAGCCTGGAGGGGGTCAGTCTTCCGACAGTTCTTTTTCTAGGTACTTGCATTGATTATCCAGACTTGGATGATCAGCATTAGGAAAGGAATGTTTTCCTAAGTTAGACTGGGATGAATCTGGGGAGCCTTTCAACCTTTTTCTCCTGGAAGCTGTTAAAGGATCTGCTTCACTGCCCCTGCAGAGGCTTTGAATATCAGCAGCTTCTCAGTCTTGTATCTTGTCTGTTTTAATTTCAAAAATATGGTGGAGTTTTTTTTCCTTGCTTAAATAGTTTTGTGCATTTGGTAACAGCAGTGTCCAGGTGAGGGAGAATGGCTGCTGATCAGGTGCCCTGAGTCTGCTCTGATGATAAAGTCTGTGAAAGAATGAAACTAAGTGAAGAAATTGTATATGCTGTAATGTTCATTCAAACAGAAAGAAATTGAAAAACAGCTGCACCTGGGGAAAAAGATTTGGAAAGACACCTGGATACGTTCCAAATGTGTGCTTTCCTAATAATTAGCACATCATACACCTAGTTAGCATCTCATAAATAACCATAAAGTAGTCATTTAATGAATCATTTTACTTTGTGCTGTCAGAGGTTACCAAAAAAGCAAAATACTTTGTTTATTTTGAGAACAAGGTGTGACTCTTCTTTCAGCATCGCTTAAAAAACTGCGGCAGGAAAAACTGCTGTCACCTTAAGGACCAGCTGGGCTATTTTTAAGCTCCAGAGCAGGAGGGATGTGGCATCGAGTGCATCGGTGGCATCACTGCAGTGCAGTTTGCACGGTGCTGTGGGGTTTGGCACATTGCAGAGGATGGCCTTGGTTACACCGTGGGGCATTTCCTGACAGCCATCACTCTGTTTGTAGCCTCAGACCCTGTGTGGGAATCTGTTTAGGCATGGAAAATTTTTAGGCTTCTCAGCTCTGCTCTGCTGAAGAAGACTGAGCTTGTTTAGTGCTAACAGGAGCATCAGGATGCTCTGGGCTGAGGAGGGGTACGTCTTGTTTTGAGGGCTGCAAGGAGGGGTTGCAGTCCTCCTGCCCTCTCTGGGGGCTGGGAAAGGCAAATGCAGCTCTGCAAGAGGACTCTGCCTGCTGTGAAGGCACCAGGCTGGGCTCGTGGTGGGGAGCAGAGAGCAGGATGCTGTCCCATGGATATTCCATAATAGGGGGTGAGGGGAGAATCCCACACTTAAAGAATCGGCTCCTTCCTGAAGATAAGGCACCCCCAAGCCTTGTTGGGGAAACCAGACATTGATCTTGTCAGGATTCTGCTCCCGGGGAGTGTGGATTTCCTCAGCAGAAAGGGATAAGGCCTTAGTGGCAAGAGGGTTGCAGGAAAAACAACATTCTCCAAGCTAAAAAGAGTCTATCCCAATGAACACCAGGCTGGGAGTCCTGCGGGGATGAACACGCTGCTCCTGGCAAAATTCAGACATGAAAAGGGAATATATGGAAGATGGAATCAAAGACAGGTAGTCCTGGGAGGAATATAGGGAAGCTGAGCATGCAGAGGTGGGATTAGGAAAGCCAAAGCCCACTGGAGTCAAACGTGGTGGGAGTTGTCAAAGGCAGCCAGAAGAGCTTCCATAAATACATCGGGACACAAAGGAATATGAGGAAAAACATGAGCCTGCTGCTGAGCTGGGGCAGGGGCCCTGGGGGCACGGGGTTTGGGAAAGGCTGAGGAACAGAATGCCTCCTTCCTCTCAGCCTTTGGTAGCAAGGCTGGCATTCAGAAATCCAAGGCCCCAGAAATCCAAGGAAATCTTTCCGGCGGTGGAACAGGACCAAGCTGGGGAACACAAACGGGACATCCAAAACTCCATGGATGGGTCTGTGCATCAGTGCTGAGGGAGGCTGCTGGCTGATATCTCTGTGACGGCACTCTCCATAGCCCCGGAATGGCCATGGAGCTTGGGAGAGGTGCCTGAGGACTGCAGGAAAGCAAATGTCATTGCTCTGTTCAAGAGGGACAGGGAGAGGACCCTGGGAATTACAGCCGCTCACCCTGGTCGTTGTAACCAGCCAGGGTGGAGCACCTGAAGGGCCCTTCGTGGAGAGCTTTCGTGTTTATTCTTCTTATTGTATTTCCAATGTGTGAAAAGATGCACTTCTGGAGGAACTTTTTCTACAGAGAAAAGCATTCGAAGTCTGGCTTCTACACACAGGCTTTGAGAACTAAAAGTAAGAACTAAAAGATTTTTAAGCCCTTGGACTTGGTGGTGCCTATACGAAGGCACTGTGAACAAATGGAAACCCAATTTTCAGAGAAATCAAGCATTTCTTTACAAATCCAGGCCAAAGCAGGGCTTACAACTGTTTTGTTCTATTGCTATCCTGTATTTGTAGACCAAAAGTCTTAAATTATGTTTAACTTACATCAAATTTCTTATTGGAATTAACAATAACATTTCCAGAGAAATATCGTAGGTGGTAGTCAGCTTTGCAAATTCTTTATTTTTTCCTTTCCTTCATGAAGAGAGTAAACTTGCCACTGATGCTGCAGACCAGAAAGAAAAAAAAATAAAGTAGAAATTTAGGAAAAACATTGTATTCTCTTTTTCTTCTATTCAGAATTAATGACAAAGTTTGTGATTAGTCTGTCACACAAAATACGAATAATTAAATACAACAAAGGCCTTTGTATTTAAAATTAATTAAAAATAGATACATAGAACACATCACTAAGGAGCTTTTCTTGTTTGCCTAAAGTTAGGTAAATATGCTCTGTGTTGTAGGATCAAGGTCTATAAACACTGGCAAGAGAAGCAAAAAAGAGAAGGTTTGGAAGGTGGAGTCAGTATTTGGGCTGGCTGCAAGTCAGGGTGGCTGTTAGAGGTGTGAGTGGTGACTGTAAATCAGATTTTGAAGCTAATATATGCTTACTAAACTCTCTTACATGAGGCTGAATCCATTTTTATCTTCCAGTTTTGAAGATAAAATTTGGCCTCTTCTGTATCTCTGTAGAATTTTTTGTTCTATAGCACAAAGAAGTGAAGACACTTTTTCATGTCCTAACAGTTTATTGTAACCCAGGGCTTGAGTTTAAATGCTGGACATAGGAATTGTGTTTCTTATTTAAAGGCAGAAAAAAATGGATGAAATTCTAAAGTGGTTTGGCAAGCACCATGAGCTTGCTGACTGTGTTTGTTGGGCTTATGGAGCAAAAGACAACCAACTCATAAAAACCTGTTGAAGAAAGTTTTGAATAAATAATCTGAAAAGCATCCTTAGAGAGCCTTTGACATCCATCAGCCTTCTGTACGTGGTAAGTACCAATAAATGTCTGTGGAAAGAAAAACTTAGAATTATCTAATGTGGTGAGTACAGGGAAGGTATTTTTGGAATTCTTAATGTAGCTTTTCATTCTGCAATGCATCATTAGGTGCTATCAACAGCAAGGAAAACTGCCAATCATCTTAACAACTAACTACTTTTAAAAAGCCATCTAGTGACTTTAATTATGATTAAGTATTTATGAAATTAAGTAACACCGAATACACAAATTCCATCTGGTAATGATCAAGGTGTTTATTTTCTCCATATTGTTAGGCTTTGCTTTTGCAGAGCACTTCAAGCATATGCTCACTTCCGAAGTTGGGAGAAGCCTCTTACATAACCAACATGTTTGAATTACCTGGAAAAATAAACCCCAAAAGACCTCCAAGCTGCCTTTGTTTCTCCAGTAAGAAACTGCACCCTTTACCTTCCATTTTTATTCAGTGTTCTTTCTGTAATTCACCTTCCTTCAAAATTCCTCCCTGGGAGGGTGGGGAGGCCCTGGCACAGGGTACCCAGAGAAGCTGAGGCTGCCCCTGGGTCCCTGGCAGTGTCCAAGGCCAGGCTGGACGGGGCTTGGAGCAACCTGGGCTAGTGGGAGGTGTCCCTGCCCATGGCAGGAGTTGGGACTGGATGAGCTTTAAAGTCCCTTTCAATCCAAACCATTCTGTGAGGGTTTTTTTTTTGATTAACAACTGGTTTATTGTTTTACAGTCTGAAATAACTGAAATAGGAAAACTTTGAGTTAGAATAGCCCTACAATGTTCCATAGTCTGGGAGTTAGGGCTTGGGATAACACATCCAACATCTTGCTTTAAATAAGTTGGAGCAGGGTCTTGCTTTCCCATTCTCCTTCAATTAATCTGAGTGCTTTACCCCAATAGTTTTAAGTAATTATTCCTCTCATTGTATTTTTTTAATTAACAGAAAATTAAAACAAATAATAAACTTAAGTGGAGAGACTTTGGGCAGATGAAACCAGAAGGGCTGCAGGAATTTTTCAGTCAGTGATGGCTGAGGATTTTATTAATTTGCAGACTGTTAGGACACCTTCTGAGTAGGCATTTCTAAACCTAAATATTGCAGAATTTTGGGAAATTTGAGAGTCTGGCTAGGACTAGATGAATATAGCCCAAACCTGTAGGTACTGGATGAATTTAGGCGGAAAATAGCTGAAAAACATTGGACTGAAAATTCCCTCTTAGGTCCCTGAGGAATTTAGAGGCTTAACTACTGTATAGCTTTGTAATCAATGAGAGTAATCAACTGTTAACATGTCTTGCAGCTAAGAACTCGGTAACATTTGTTAGGTACTGAAGTATCTTTGCAAATCTGGCTCTCCATCCTTCTGGCATATGGAATCCTCCTCCTCTCCCTTGATTGTGCTGTTGCTTTTGGCAGCACTGGTAGTACTGCCCTTTTTATTATTATTCCTCCTCCCCGTGCAGAAGCTGCTGTTTAATGCACTGTGCCCTTCTGGTCTCTGACAATCAGAACCCAGGACCAGGGTGGGTTGGAGCATGTCCCTCTTCAGTCTGGACCCGTCGCCTCTCACTGCCTGCTCTTCTCTCACCTCCCACACTTCCACTGCCCGTTGGGCACCATTTCTTTGTTTGGAAGCACTTCACTGCTTTTAATTTTTTTACTATCCTTGCTTGGCTATCAAGACATTTTGCTGATGTACACGGGCAAATTTCCAACTGTTGTAACTCTGGGAGGATGGGAGCGAGCAACAAAACCAATGGTCCTTACTATCCTTACCTAAACTTTTATTGTTTGTTTCACTGCACATGCACACAGGCAGAATAAAAACAACCCACCAGTCTTCACTCTGTTCTAAGAAATGAATTGACCTGACTTAGCCATCAGAGGTTTTAGAATTTTATATAGCCAGTGAACAATCTAACATAATCCGTATTTCCTCAGGCCTCACATCTACAGACCAAATCAGAAAACTAAACAAGAATTCAAAGTTAATTTATACATGTAATATTCCAAATTATGTAGACAATTCCACAGTTAGGCAACATGCCTTAGTGCAGTTAAATGTGTTTTCATATTCAGAAGACTCTTCAATACATATTTATAGGGAACTAAGTGTTAGTACATTTTTGTGCTTGCGCTCTTTCTCAGGCACTTTGTCACCTTCTCATTTGGTTTTTACTCTTTTTTTCTGATTGACTCTAATGTTTAAGTTAACCCTGCATTTTGCTAACGATTACCCTGATGTTTAAAACTTTTATTTGAAGAACTCTCCCAAAAGGGAGCATATGCCAAATTGTGTGTTGGTAATTAAAAACATACATTTCCATCACTCAGTAACCAGACAAGCCTGGTGTGCTTATTTCTTTGCACTTGCCCGCCAAGAGAGCTTATAGTATCCAATTAAAACATCCAACTTCAATGGCAGTAGCAAACTAAACTCAAAAGAACACCAAGTGCTGCTTCTTTGCAATGAATGGTAGCTAAAGAACTCAGTAATATACATTTTTGTTTTCAAGTAAATAACCCGAGATGCAGAGCATAATAGAATGATTTTACAACAAGCTTTGGCTCTGAAACAAATGGACAAGAGAAATAGAAGGTAGATTTTAAATGTTATTTGTCTCTCTGTAAATTATGCATTTGTATTTTAAATGACTTTGCTCTTTAAATAATTAAATAAACAGTAGGTTAAAGCCACTCATTTATGTGTCATAAGACTGCTCAGTGTTAAATGAGATTAAACGAGTCTTTCATTTTTGGTTAATAGTTGAATTATTAATTGTGCTTGTATGCCTCTGTAGGGATTATTTGGAGAACAGAATTTAGACTGTGTTATCCTAAGGAATACAGAGTGTCTGTTTTCAATTCACTGCTGAATTAACTGTGCCGGGGTCTGAGGAAAAGGCTGCTGGCCACCAGCCAACAGCAATTGCCACAAGTCAAAAGAGCTGCAAGCAGCAGGTCAAATTTAAAAAAGTGCAGAATGTTAAAGCTCAATTATTTAAATCAAAAAACCTAGTGTGGATGATCAAATAGGCAGTTGAGAGTATTTGATTGGGAGCACATGGAAACCATCTGTTCCTCTTAAAGCAAACCCCCTGCAATAAATGCAGGCAATCCTGTGTGGTTAGCTGGCTACAGTTAGTTAGGACACTGTGGTGCCATTCTCTGACAATTTATAAAAAATATTTCAGGTTATTTGTGGGGAAAAACATGTATAGATGCACAGGAGAAATGCCTCACAAAAGTGTGAGGAGTTTTACCTCCTTATTCTTCAGCAGAAATGAATGTTGTGTAAGTACAGATTATTTCTGCTCTTTTTAAATTTTTTTGTTGTTGGTGATCTGTCCATTCCTAATATATTTCCAATGGAGAGTTCTGAACAATGTTATTTTACACATACTGTTGTTGTTGAATGGTCAAGAAATGTTTTATATTTACTTTATCTTTTTATGAAACAGTGTTTGGTCTTTGGAGCTGGAAATGACTGAAAGTGAAGCAGAAATTTCTCTCTGGTGTGATAGCAGATTTTTTTGACTGTGGTCATAATTAATCCATTGTTGCCTGTTATAGGAGAGGTTTATAAGAGTTGAGTTCATTACCACTTACTGGGATAATTAAATAAAAGCAAGTGCCCAGGGGGCTTGTCCTGCAGTCATTTTTCTAAGCTGTGGAGAATATTTAATACATTTCAGCCCCATGGCAACCTCTCTCCAGAAACAGGAGTATATTTGGTGCCTATATGCAGTGCCATCCTGAAATTTTATGGAAAGCTTCTCCCATATAGATGAGACTTCTGTTTGTGGAATGATTGCAGTGAACAAATACAGTAATAAGGCACATAAAACTGCACAGAAGTGTTGTAGAGGGGCCAGTTTTTCCTACCTTTTTTAGTATTACCTAAATATCAAATCTTATTGATATTAGAGTCACAGAGTCATGGAATATTCTCATTTGGAAGGGACCCAGAGGAATCACCAAGTCCGACTCTGAAATGAGTGGCCCATGGGGGGATCAAACCCACGACCTTGGCATTGTTGGCACCACGCTCTAGTACTGTACAAAACAAAGCAACGTGTTCAATACCCCCAAAATTCTTCAGTCTGCCCAATTCCTTTAAAAATATTAATTTGCAGAGACAGAAGGTGTTAGTGGGTAGTTGGTAGGAGTCGTGTCTCACCTTTTGTGTCCTGCTCTGAGAGGGGAATCTGGTTTTAAAAGTTACAGTGAGCGTGTTCAAGAAGTCCCAAGTTCCTTCAGATTGTCCTTGTAACAGGAACAATTGGCAGTCTTCAGATTGACTTAGTGACTGACACAGCTTGATACCTGTGCAAGTGGGAAATTAAAGGAAATGGGTAAAGAAGACACTAAAGATGCTCAGAATATATATGTACTGTAAACTACTGACCTCACTTTGAAAATTAGAACATCTACATTCATAAAATAAACAAAGGAAATTGTTAAATAATTTGCATAAATATGGAATTCCATATTTATGCATTAAGAATCATGGCAAGACATTTTCCCTCCTCTTTTTTTTCCTCCTAAGTTTCCTTGGTACACACGGCTTTGGCTGCATTGAAAGGATTTGGACTGAGGAAAATTGGTAGGATAACGTAATGTCCTTTGGCTGGTAAGAGTTAAAGTTTGGAGCAGTCCTGCTGCATGAAATTCAGCACACTGCTTGGTGATGGTAGGTAAATTTCTGGAGCAGCAAAATGGGGCATATTTCTTGCTTTTTTGTGAGTGTAACCTGTGTCCTCTGTGCTTATTTTGAGTTTCACGGGCAGCAGAAAGGCTAGACAGAAGTTCAAGTCAAGCAGTATATTAAAAATGTAAGTCAAAAGTCCAAAAGCACGTTCATAGCCTTCTTTCCTGGGAGTTTTGTATAAAAACATGTTTTGCTTCTCTTTGCTTTGGTTCTCGCTCATTTTTCTCCACCTTTGCAGCTGTGAAGTTGCACCAAGGGGGAGACCTCATGTAAACCTCTGTTTTTTGAAGTAAGAAATCTTCAATAAATAAGAATGGCTCTAAAACTCTTTAAAGGCAAGCAACAACCTGTGCTTGATGGGAACCAAAATCGTTTTTAAAGCATTCTTTAAGCAATCCTTCAGAGTGTTTCTGCACAAGACAAAATAACTGAAAATCTGAAATTTCAAACAAAGGTACTGTTGTACATCTTGAATAATGATCTTTCAATAACAGCCTGTTTTACTTCAATATATTTCAAATATCTTTGTTCAGTTACATAAAGTTACGAATCAATTAATTGCAAGTACAGATGGGCAAACCAAACCACTTCATGTTGATGACTCTAGAAATCATGCACAACACAAGCACTTCTTTGAAATTTATGCAGAGGTGGCAGCACACTGCACAATTTTTTTGGTACCACCAGTTAGGTAACTAATTATAGTGTACTGTATTTGTGCTGTCACTAAATGGTTTCACAGTGTGTAGCCACATCAGTTCTGTTCTTGAATTTGGCAACTTCAATTATTGCTGATAAAAGCTGCCTTGTTCAGAAACTCTAAACTATGGGAAGTATGCTATTAAATTCTCCAGGGATCCTGTTTTCGTTTAGACTGGGTTCTTTAGTATCAAAAACTTGAGTTTTCAATGAGCAACTCATAGAAAATGTCAATTATTAACCAGAGCTCAAATCTTAGAATGTGGAGTGCCCTTCTGGTTTATGTAGGAACTGTTTTATTTCAGAGTAAAAATGCTGCAAGATTCCCTAAAGGCACTTCAACATTTTAAGATAAATTTTCTCCTCTAGGTGCATGAGCACAGTATAAATTTTGCTTTTTTGTGAGACGCATGAGTGTGATGTGTCCTTACAAACAATGCCCATTAAAATAAGGTAGATAAGACACGATGGTTGTATATGACAAGCTTTTAGAATAAACTCTACATTGGTGGTAGATGGGGAAAATAATTACATCTTGTAGGGTGAATCACAAGTGAGGATGTAATTCTGGAGCTGTGGGTCAGATGAAATCCCCCATGGAAGGCATTGTTGCCTGCAAGTTACAAGTTATATTAATGCCAAGGAAACAGCTATTAGTGCATACCCAGTGCAGAAGAGGTGCTAGAGATCAACAGGTAATCCTCTTATCAAAGAGTTTGTAACGAAAACTGATAACACAGTGAAAAAAATTATGTATCTAGGAGTAATAAGACGGTAAGATGCTGCATTTTTTCCTAGAACTACTTTGTTTGCCAGAGAAGAGAAATAAAAATTGCTGTGGGAAGGAAAGATTAACTAGTGAGAAATGGGGGGTAGAATGAAGTGGATAAGAGAGAAAAGGAAGAGTAAAATAAAGGCCGAGGGGTTGTGAAGACAAGAGAAGGAGAATTTGGGGCTAATGAGAGAATGACACGGGGGAGGGAGATAGAGAGCTGCCTGGTAGCCTGGGAGAGGCAGCTGCTTCGTGGAGCAGCAGAAGCAGCTCAGACTCGGGATAGGTTAAAGAATACGTCAGAAATGGAGACAACAAAAGAAAATTTCCCCTCTCTCCTTCCCAGCGCTTGGGTGGTGCTGACGCACCTTGCTAAGCATCTTACAAGGTGTAGGGATGTTTTGTGTTTCAGGCCATTTCACCAGCTTAATCTCCTGATAAGCTTCCTAACATCTGTTCTGAACCTGACGTTTATTTTCTTTTCTATGCTATCCTTGAGGCAAAATTCTTTTCTCTGGTCCCCACTGCAGCTCTCTTATCTAAACCGCAGATCTTTTCAGGAGTTTACATCCATTTACATCCATTCATTGCATACCAGTCAAGCACAGAATGTATTTAACGATTCTTCACTTTCTCACTTCAAATGTTCCCGAAAAGAGAATTAAGGAGGTTCTTGGGGATTTTTTTGTTGTTGTTGCTGCTGCTGTTCTTGGTTTTTTTTTTCCTTCACGACCTTTTCAACGACTTAAACATTTGATTTTGGTGAATAAATGACCAGCTATTGACAAGTAACATGCATTACAAGTGTCATTTGTGGCTGTGTGCACTTCATCAAATCCATAATCTAGCAACCATTTCATTGGAAAGTAAAATGCTGTACACAATTTTGAATTTAAAATTTTACTGTTGCTGCCGGGGTGTTACGACATTTCTTTGTAAAGTGAACCACCTTTAGAGGACTGTATATTTTTGTTGTCAATCAGTAGAAAAGTTCATTCATAATTTTTGTGATGTCTGAAGTATACCACATATGTATTTTTTTTTGGCAGAACGTTTTAGTCTCCTGGGTGTTTACAGGAGCTGCATGTTCTTCACTGTGTTCTTCACCACAAGAATAAAAAATTTAAAGGTGGTTCCTTTGAACAGCACAATTATCTGAAAGATGGGGGGGGTGTGTGATGTTGAATTGTTTGTTTTGCTGGAGTTTGTTTCTTGTTTTTTGTGGGGTTGATGGGTGTTTTTTAAGTGAGAAAATTCCCCAATCATACCTAATAGGAAGGAGGTGTTCCCTAGGATAAACAGGCATTCCTTACGGATTCCCAAGGAAAGTGGTTTATGAGAGAGCTGAACAAAGAAACAGTCAAGATTGACAAATAATGAGCACATATCTGCAGGATGAAAACACTTTGTTTTCAAAGTAAGTGCACGTTAAAATACCAGTGCAGAGCTCTGTTAAAAGACTTGATAAAAATATATGGAAAATATAATTCTAATCTTTAAAGGATCAATTTAATAGGTAGTTAAGAAATACTCAGGACAGCTGGTATTCATATTAATTAATAAAATTTTAACTCAAACTATCCATTTATGATTTCTGGTAAAGTCATTATGAACATAAGTGTGACAAGAAGAAAAAAGTGGCATCCATCTCCTGAGGAACACACTTCTGGTTTTAAATCAATAGGTAAAATAGGACACATAAAATGTAAGAACAGATACAAAACACGGAATACGAGTGATACCAATTAGAAATCGAAATAGGAATCAATAAAAGCTAATAAAGCAATAAAAAAAGAATAAAATAATACTTTCCAAAGTAGTTTTAGCAACAGGAAGGTTTTCCCTGTCAATGGTGCATCCTAGACAGAGAAAAGTAGTGTTTAATGCAGGCTGAGAGAAAACGAGCTGCTGAACAAGTTCGTAAAGGCTCATGTGGTTGAATTCAAGATAAGGTTATTTTCAGTTGTGTCCAACCTCAAACTGAGATCTCATTAAGACTTTTAACAAGACAAATATGGTTTGAAGACCACGCTAAGATCTTAAAACTTGCTATATTTACTGCTGGCTTCTCCTATTACTTCAATGCTTTTAATTCAATAGATGACTTTTTGACATGTACTAAATCCACTGCATTTTGCATGGTCGGGGTGGGGGGAAAGATCTCTGGTCGTTCTCTGAGCACAGGAGTGCATCAGAGCAACAAACTTTTATTCTGTTCTGAGATTACATTTATTCTGGAGCGGTGTTAGGGGCTACAGACCAGAACTGGGCAGGGAAATGACATGGCCACGTTAGCTAAGACTTTGCTGTCACAGATTGAATTCATTTGTGGTTGTTTTCTTTCAAGCAGCATTTCAGTCACAGAGGCATTTGCGACTTATGAAGTCTGTGAAAGTGTTTTTAGGGAGCTGGTGATCCTCCCATCAAAGGGACTACATCAGTGCTTCAGTTCTTTAGGCATTTGGGACTCCTTTTTTTGGCGCTCTTGTAATTTAAATTACAGCTCAAAAGATTATGTTTTATTTTGAACGCTGTGAGGGTGTAATAATTCATGGCAGAGATCTAGGTTTGGATTTCCATGGTCAAATGCCCTTGGAACACCGAACTGTTGCCAGAATCTCAGGTGATGCCAACCCTCCAGTGTCCATAGGAGTGCAAAATGATGGGATTGTAGCACTGGGAACTGTGGATCTTCACAGTCATTCGCTCTCAAGGTCAATATTATTCAAGGACAGTGTTCTCCTATGGATTTTCCAGAGTGGTCATTGCTCCTGGGATGACTGTAGACGTGGGAGAGCAGCATAGTTTGTGAGTATTTGGAGAACGCCATGTGAACCCATCACATTTCTAGATAATTCTGCTCTATCTCCTTTTAGCTTGAACATAGCATGTGGAATGCATGCAATTTTTACTTGGATTTTAACTTTATTTTTTAATGAATTATGCAGGCTGTCTTTCCCATAGCTGTAGCGTGATGTTAAATGGAAGTGAAGCTCTGTCTTTTTGTTCCAGTTCCTCAGAAAAAAATAGGAAAGGCTTAGTATATTGGTTCTGGAAACTGCAATTTAGAAGAGTACTCACCAAGCTCATCAAGAGGACAGTGAAGAGAAAAACAAAAATATCCCCATGTGCTCTAATTTTGTACTTTTGGGTTTGATATTTCACGGTTTCGTATGTCTTGGTTGTCATTTATTACAGTTAGAAGGTTAGAAATGTGTGGCATGAACTTATATTGTCCAGGCTACAAAATATGTAGCTCAGTTTTTAAGTGGGATTCTGAGAAGTTCAGTTCACCTGTGAGTTTAGTGAGTTTGAGACTTTCAGTGCTGGTTTGAGAAATGGCTTAATAAAAATGTCTGCATCTTATCAATGAGTCATATTTGTCTGCCCTTGTTAGACACTAATATTGTTATACATGATGCAGCCTAAAGTGACCTATGTAAAAACATGCCTATAATATTAATATCATTGTGATTTCCTTCAGAATGCCTAAGAATATGAATTAGAGAGTGGTCATACACCATATCTTGTTGCAGACACCAGAGGCTGCAGAATTTTCACTGTGTGAAAGGATTAGAAATGGTAGAGGTGCGGAGTGATCCTTCCCCTGTTTATTCTTTGAGCTTCTGACAGACAAATGCACAGGTTTATCGAGTTGGAAATGCCTTGAAGAGCATCCATTGCATTTGGTTGTGACTAGTGAAGAGTCTTCCAGGAATTACAGCTCAGACTTTTAACAAATATGTTTATGTTCCACCACATCTCGTGGCAATGAATTTCACAGTGTATCTCTGTATTGTGGTAAAAATTACTTTAAACATTACTTTGCTTTTTGACTTTTAATATGCTACCTAATAACTGCACTGATGGTTTCTCAGTTCTTGTACAGTGAGAAAATGTATTATTCCACATTTATATTCCTCACTATTTCTCATGATTTCATAAATCTCTGTGCTATTCTAATGCCTTTCTCTTGCACTGAAGTCCTAGCCCATCCTTCTGTGGTGGTGTCTTCCCTGATCATCTTATTCTCTTTCTCTGGGCTCTCTGACCAGAATGGCTGCAGAATGAGGTGCTGTTCTTCCATGGATTTAAATCGAGAATTCCTGAATATAATGTGGTATTATATGAGCTATATGTATTTTTTTAATTTATTTTATTTTTTATTTCAGAGATCTGGCCACAGTGAGACAAAGATCTCTTTTCTGAACACTTTTCATTTGCTTCAATGACCATCTCTGACTCTTTGTTTAGTGTGAATTGCTTTGGATTTAACTGACACTCATCCCTGAGCTGGTCAAGTACCAAAAGCTCTTTCTGCAAGTCTTAGTCTAGTTAATATGAAAAAAAAATGCATGTTGAGTATGTAATTCCAGAATAATCTCTGTGGCAGCAGTTATTGATGGTGGATTATTTTATTCTCTCCAACTCATATGTATGAAGTCAGCAGAGTGTTGGGAACTCAAGTAAGAGAAAATAGAAGTCCTAACACGCCTGCCAGTGCTGTGAGTGATCTACCTGTCAGCACATAGTCTGCTCATGAAGATGAACATGTGCTCTCCCGCAATGATTTACATGGCTTGGTATGTTTGGAACATTATTTGCCTCAGTGAAGATGTCATTTCTCCTGCTTTTCCTAGATTTGTGTAGACAGATGACTTCATGGCTAGAATTCTTTGTGTCTGTGCTGAATTGCTGCGATACTTTACTGTCTCTGTGGCTTTATTATGGAGTGCCTGCTGTGCCAACACTTAGCACGGTGCACGCTGCACCTCACATGCACAACTGCTGCAAAAAGCTGTGCAAGAGGAATGCTTTGATGGATTTAGGGGGAGATGCTTTTACTGCTGTGCTTATTTAAAATGGGCAAACTCTGGATGAGTGCAGAGGAGGCACCAGGGTGATCAGAGGGATGGAGCAGCTCTGCTGGGAGGAAAGGCTGGGAAAGTTGGGATTGTTCAGCCTGGAGAAGAGAAGTTTTGGGGTGACCTCGTTGTGGTCCATCCCTGGAAGTGTCCAAGGCCAGGTTGGACGGGGCTTGGAGCAACCTGGGATAGTGGAAGGTGTCCCTGCCCATGGCAGGGGCTGAACAAGATGATCTTTGATGTTCCTTCCAACCCAAACCATTCCATGATTCTCTGAACAAAGCCAGAGTAGGCCCTTGTTCTGAAGAGTGCCTAAGTGTACAATTACTCTAAGCAAGTGCCTGAAACTCTCCTGGAGATACAAGATTACCAAAATTCACACATTTTGTTAATGGGTGATCTAACAGTTTCATTTTCTGCTGCTTGTTTCTCTTGGCCTTTTCTCAACATTTTTGGAACTTCTTGCTTTAATAGATAAATGTTATGAAGAAGCATAAAATGTCTGCAGTTATTTTATTTAGCATTTGCTTTTTCTTGGAGAGAGGTTGTAGTTTTGTAACCAACCAAGCACATTGGTGCTTGTAGTCGAATACAATAGTAAGTACTAAACTTGAGCTAAAGGGCTTTTACTTTAAAATCCAGTTCTACCTATATTTCTTTGATGCTGGTTTATGATCTTTTTTCCTGATGGTTAAGATGGGTGTTGTCAGCAGAAATCTGCACTGTGCGTGCTCCCCACTCCCTTCTTGTGAGCTTTGTCAGCTGCTTGGAAAAGAGGTGTGCTAAGGTTTAAAACAGTTTGTGACCGTTTTGATAGGACTTGCCAGTAACTTCCTTTTTTTTTTTTATTTTCTGTGCTGATATTACTGTCACGAGCTACCATGATAAAACAAACAGACCCTGAATAGCAGTGATGTGATTCTTGGGGTTTCCAAAACATAAATTCATACTTCAAAATAGTTTACAGTCTGAGAAATGTGCTTTGCTTACATGTATCTATATCCAAGAAGTTTTTAAACAAGCGACTAATGTTGTTGCTGTCAGCTAAAACATGCCTTTTGTCCATTTTTACATATTTTTACATCACCATGGTTGTACAGGTTCTTAAAATTGAACTGATGCTTTCATGCCAAGTTTGACTGAGGCCATCAGAACAGCCCTGGTCCCTTTAGAAAGACAAATGGTTATTTGCCATTATAGAGTATTGCAATTTTTAAAAAAAATGGGTAATATTTATCTGTTATTATAAACATTATGCATCACATCTATCTTCTTGTTACTAGCATTAACATTTTCTTCTATTTCTCATCTGTTGTCTGCTGCTTCTTACAAGTGTAGCCCATTCAAAAGACCCTCCCTGTAATTAAAGTCCTTGGGCAGCACGTGCAGCAAAAGAATGAAGACATTTGTAGCTTACCCACGTTCAGCAGTGGACACTGTCTGTGTCCCAGAGGGAAATGGGCACAAAAGATGCAATAATTGGCAGTTGTCAGCTGTGTGTCTCTGTTCCAGAGCCGAGGCCACCTGAGGAGGAGTGTTTGTGACTTGGTGTGCTCCTTGGGAGGGTTAATGGTGCATGATCCCAGTGACAGGGGGGTCAGATGCCTCAGCAAGCCAGAGCTCGACACTCAGGTGTTGGCAAAACATAGGGGAAAAACAAACTCCAACAAACTGAAATATGTTCCTGATGGACTGACACAGATTTCCTGTGGGAAAACTCGGTAAATACTCATCAAACAACATAGATAATTTTTCGTTCTGTTTGCGGATAAAGTTCTGCCTCTCCTCAGTCTTTCAAGGAGTTTAGCCACCACAAGGCCTGGAGAGAGGGAGGCAAAGGCACTCTTGGAGTAATTTATAAAGTTTTTTTTTATTGCTTATGCTGGGGTGGTTAATCATTCTTCTGATACCATTCCTGACCTTTGAGTCTGATCCAATTTGCAATGAAGACATTGGAATAATCTAGGGGCATTTTTGAATGAGAGAGCCATAATCACAGAACCACAACATTACAGAATCTTTCAGGTAGGAAAAGACCTTTAAGATCAAGTCCAGCTGTTAAGCCAGCACTGCTGGGCCACCACCAAACCATGTCCCAAGTGCCATATCTACAGAGCTTTTCAATACCTCCAGGGACAGGAAACTGGTACTCAAAAAATATTAGTGAAATAGGCTCATCTCTATACAAAACTAGGCCTGTAATCTGCCAGTGACAGATTGTTATAAATGCAATAGCAAGAATTGCACAGGACATTCAACAAGGGAAAGAAGATAGTTTTTAATAAAGTGCACTTTTATTTAAATTTTTGTACCAAGAAATGTGGTTTTATTGACAGATATAAGGTGTTTGTTTATATCCTCTCTCAAGTGCAGTACATCTGTATTTTATCATAGTATACATGCAGCATAAGATTAAAGCAACACTCAGTCATACACAAGTGGTTTTATTACAGAGAATCTAAATAATCCTGGGGGTAGATTGCCAAAATATCTTGGGTTTGATTAGAATGATTTATTTTGTGGATTGCCTGCTCTTGCCCCGCTGCTGCAGTGGTGCCTTTCCAAGCAGATTGCTCAGGGTCTGTGCACTGGGCTGGCTCCTGGAGTGTTACAGAGAGGGTAGGAATTGGTCTCCCAATGCCACTGACCTCCCAAAGCTGCCTGGGCACCCTCAGGTCGTGTGGACTTTGCTATGTCCACGTGCTCAAGCAGTCTGTGGTTTAACCTTTTTGTATTGAAATGCTTCTCCCCGCCAGGCCCTGCTGCTTTCCTGCACCTCTTTGCACTTTAGGACAGTCTCACATTGTGATGTTCCAAGCAGATCCCTGAGCAGGCTAAAATCTGCTTTCTTGAAGCCCGGGGCTGTAATTCAGCTGGGGTTTTTTCTCTGCTCACTTCTCTCAGGATCTTGAACTCCATCGTGGTGTCCTTGCAGCCAAGGCTGTCATCGACCTCCACATCCTCAAACAGTTTCTCGTGTTTACCAGACAGGAGGTCCAGCAGTGATTGTTCAACCTGGAGAACAAAGTTACCTCCTGGTTAACCTGCTGATCACAACTTTGAGTCTTCCATCAGAAGGTTTTCCATCACTTGTAAACTTCAAAGTATCTGAAGACCAATGGGGTGGGGGAGAGAAGAAAACAACCACTGTGTGGTTTTTTTGGACCGTTAATGCTTCTGTTCTTGGATTCTTTTTGACGTTTTCCACGTTTCTCTTTGTTTTGTCACTTGGCTGTAAATAACACACTTCCCTGGATGCTTAGGCAGGCACTGCTCTGCTCACTTGTCTTGCACAATAGACTTATCATTGAGAGGAGCATTCCTGGCAGCACGGAGAAGAGCTTGAAATTGAAACATCCCTTTAGTGTGGAGTGGTAATCACAATGCTTGTGTGTTATATAGGGAAGGGGAAGCAAGAGTTTTTCAATTTTATGGCACAGAGTTTTCCCCATTGTTGTAAGAGTTCCGTCATTAAAGCCACCCCAAATTGCCACAAAGATCCCCAAGAAGTTCTAAAAAGAGTTTGCTCTTGGAGAGCGGTCTTTGGATCAGCTGTAACTGTGATTATACTCTGTTGCTACAGGTTCTCTGTGTGGCTTTGCTCTGTGTGTTCTTCATCCAGAAAGAACGTTTGATTTGAAGCATTAGCTCTTAGTGTGAAATATATTGTGTGATTTTCTCTATCGTCTCCAACAACTGTGCATTGTTGAGGGTCAGGTTTTCTCCTCAGTAAATATCCGCTTTTTGTGTGATTTTTTGAAAACTGTGACGCTGATGTTGTATGTGTTGCAGCAGTGTGCTCTATGTGCAGTGAGAAGCACGGTAGCACAATATAAATTGCAGAAGTGCTGCCATTACAATATTGAGTGTTTTCCCATAAGAGAAAACTGCTCCTTGTATTCCTTTGATAAGAGCATTCAGGAATTCATGAGGATATGACCCAGTGATGGAGGACAACATGAAAATGAGACTTTTTCTTGAATTTATTTACCAGATTGCTGTACTAGCAATAGGTCTTGTATTTTGTGACTTTTTCCCGTGTTCAATTTTTCATATTATCTGGTTGGAAGCATTTCACAGAAGTGGTTTCCATTTTTATGAGCTCATAATGAAACTTCATTTTCTCTTAAATTGCTCATCTGGCTCTAGATGAATACAGATGGGTTGCCAAGCACCCAACACTTCTTGAGGTCATGTATTTGGAACCACTTGCCATGTGATTTCATAATCCATGGCTTCTAGACTAGATCCCGAAGGCAGGCCAACTTGCTGGGCATCTGGTCTCCAGATTTCCTGACTGTGGGGGATCCCTAATGAGCTGTGATAAGAGTTGTGGCAGGTGCAGGCTGAAATTAAGTTCCACAGTCAGAATAAATATCTACTCTGTTAGTCAGTGGTGAATAGCCATGGAAATGACAGATATTTTATCCATATCCGTCTGGAACTGCCAAAGCTGCTTGGATGCCCTGCTCTGGTGTTAACAGTGTTCAGCTTAGCAAGTAGATTTGTACTTTCAAGTGGATATTTCGTTCTAGAAATGTCATCTTTTGGCAATAAGTACACGCTCCCAAGTCTTGGCTCATTGTCCTGATTCGGTCTTATTTTTCTTGAAAAGAAAAATTTCCCAGAAACTGAAATTTCATTTCTGAACCTGCTCTTAGCACATATTTGTTCCACCAAACACATACAAAATAAAAGTGACACTAAATTGTACATATTTCTAAAAGCTGAGGAATAGCTGGCATTTGGCCCTTTCTTGAATGTGCATTATAATTACATGTTGTTCCCCACCAGGAACGTACTGACCTTCTGGTAAGAAACCTGAGATTTCTTACTCAGCTCCTCCCAACTCTTTATCCTTCATAAATACTAACTAACCCTGTTTTGTTGGAGTGTGTTTTTTTTTTTTTTTGCTGATCATCAACCTCCTCTTCTTTTGGCAAGTCAGCTTTTTGGCACTTTCTTTGCACCTTCAGACTGCTCCTTTTCTTTCTTTCTTTAGCTTATGATTCAGTGGTGTCAGAATGCCAGCAGAGTGCAAGGAGACAAAAGATCTCAGCTCTTTATGCCAATACCTGATTGCATCTTGTAACAGCAATTATCATTAAAACCCTTCACCACTACCAAGGATCAGGATGTGCTTAGTGAGCCCATGGCATTGGAACGTGAATTTAATATCCACTTTCCTCCAAAGACACTATGCTTGTAAAGTTTGGTCAGCAAAATCCAACAGTTTGAGCTGTGAGAGGCTTCAGTTCAGTCACTGAGAACAGATTCTTTTGCTTGTTATTCTTTGAGCGCCTGCTTACATGTGTGGGAAGTGTGGAAACGCTAGCAGGCTTCAAAACAAAAAAGTCTGGGAACTATTTTACATGTGCAAAATTCCTCTCTCCCACTGCCAGCCTCAGAAATGGCTGAGCAGGATGAAAGCATCGAAAATGAGAAAGAAAATCTCAATCAGAGAGAGAGAGAGAGAGAGACCCAGTGTAGGAAATGCCAACGGATCTGGCTAAAGTTCAGCCAGAAAAAGCAGGATGGAGAAGAAAGAGCAGCCATGCAGTGTTAGTGTTCAGTGCTACCTCGAGTTCCTTAATGTCAGCACTAAATAATCCTTATTTTAATTTTGTGTATTCAAGTAGTAGTGAGAATAATGCTCTCTGCTATAAATTCACATCCCTTAATTTGCTCCAGGTTTTGGAGCCCAGCAATAGGGCAAGTGAAGCGGAGTTGCTCATCTCTTTTCTTTATCATGAGCTGTTTTGTATTGCCAGAGTTCAGAGGAGGTATAAGAGTTATATCACCTGAAAATCAATTTCTTTTACTGCTTGCTTTGTTTTGCTCCTTTACCTTTCTGGAGGCAATTACATCTATTGCATAATTTCATATTTTTAAACCAGCATGTAAATTCGCTATAGTGATATGTAGATTCATTTTGGAATAGACCCAAACTTACTTGTGTGTCAGATATTATTATAACGTATCTTAACAAGTCTAATAAACTGTGCTGAAGCGGTGTCACAATAGAAGTGTTCCCAGAGATGTCTGCATTGATGTGAAACAGTTCCCTGACTATTCTGATTTGATCAGAGCTGTGCAGCCAGCTCCACATCGGGCTCTTCCAGGCTTGATCGCTCCGATTTCCATTAATTTTTCAAGCCTTTCTCTAAAATCTGCTTTATTATTTATTTAGCTGTTTCTTTGCTACAAAGAAATCCTGTGGAAAGGGAATGTCTAAGCTGCTGAACCGTTTGGCTGGGTCGGGTTGTTCAGTGCATCTCACTGCCTTCTGTAGAGCTGAGGGCTGAAGTTCTGCTTTGTTTTTTTGGGCTGCACTGCCACATGCCAGTCCACAGAGGTGAATCCACAGCTAACCCATGGATGAACCTGGGCCTGTGAATGACAAATATCTCCATAATCTTTCATAGGGCCAAGTTGGAAGTTCCTTATTCTTTTCTCAGGCCTGAAAAGTTGACAGGAAAATCCAGAATGGTTCATTAATAGCTGCTGCTTGGAGGTGTGTTTGTTATCAGCTGCCAGGGTTTCAAATGAGCTCTTAAGCAATCCCAGTTGTTTCTTTTTATGTCACAGAGCTGTTCATCAAAATCAAGGTTCCACATCAGAAATTGGAACCGGAGCTCAGTGGGTGGGGGTGGACCTAGGGCTGGTTGGGCAGCTCTGAGCACAGAGGAGATGCCTCCAGAAAGCTCCATCAGGCTCAAGAAATGCAAGGCTGCAAACAAAAAGAGAATGTGAGAGTTGGCACGCTGGGTCAGTAAAGCTCTGACAGTACTTTAATTCTCCTTTTGCATGGTAAGTTGACTGAGGAAGAAAGAATCCATCTCTCTGAATGACAGACCAGCAGAAATCTCTGATATTTTCAAATGCAGTGATCTATTTCTCCTGACCTGGGGTCTGTGTTTTTCTTGTACATTTGTGTGTTCTACAGTTGTGAATCACAATATTTCAGTTTCATTTCAATCCAACGGAGGAATTAGAAACTAACTCTCCAAAAGGCAGTCTCTGTGTTTATGGCATTATATCTTACTTATATCCCTCAGTGCAAAAATTATCATGGATTTAACTTGTTTTCCTATATTTGAACTCCTGTTATGGAGTATGTACACACTGCATCTTGAGGCGTGCAATGTTTCTAGTGCATTTCACATAATGTTACAGATTTTAGCAAATTTATGTCATCCTGACGGTCTTTGAAGGAATTATAATTTTAGATTTACTCATCTACTGCAGCTAGGAACCTCAGACCATTGCCAGATGGGAGATGTATTCATAAATCTTAGAGCTCTGATGCTTTGCATTGTAATATTTGAATATTTGAATCAAATGAGAAAAGTGATAAGAACGATGCATGGATGTTTTTTGGAATACTTTTTATATACAGAGTGCAAAGTGGAGAACCTGGCTGGAAAGACATAGTAGGTCTTTGTCTATGGGAAAGGCATCCCAAAGTTGGTTTTGAAGGAATGATACCATTGTGGATAAGAAGTGCTGGAAATCTTTGGGCAGACACAGATTCCAGCCAAACTCCCTCCCAGCTGCCCTTTCACCCACTGCTGCATGGGGGGACAAAATAGGATGAGAAAGTCTTGGATTGAGATAAAGAGCAGGAAAATCTTTACCAATTACTGTCACAGGCAAGAGAGACTCAACTTGGGGAAAAATACTTTTAATTGCCAATTAAAGGAATTTGAAGAGGGAGCAGAGGGGCAGGAATTGTTCTCTGCTTCCTGTGACCAGGGACAGGACCTGAGGGAACACCTGGAGCTGGGCAAGGGAAGGGCTGGGCTGGAGAGCAAGAAAAAGTTCTTCTTCCCCCACAGGGGGCTGGGCACTGACCAGGCTCCCCAGGGAATGGGCACGGCCCCGAGGCTGCCACAGCTCCAGGGGCCTTTGGACAGCGCTCCCAGGGATGCACAGGCTGGGATTGCTGGGGGGTCTGTGCAGGGACAGGAGCTGGATCCATGATCCTTGGGGTTCCCTTCCAACTCAAGATATTTTACGATTCTAAAATAGGTTCAGTTTGTAAGAAGCAAAAAGTATATTTTAAATTGATAGGCACGTTGGGAGAGCTCCTGGTATGGAACTGGCTTGGGAACTTTCTGGTAACATTGTGTAGACAAAGTGTATGATAATTTGATCCTGTAATTGATCCAAAGACACTGCACCAGGCTGCCTGGAGGAGGAGAAAGCTGCAGTGCTGGATTTATAGAAGACAGTCAGATCTGAAAGAATGAGTTATTTTACCTTCCTGTATCTTGTATTTCTGCCATGTGCCTGATGCAAGTTTATCTTCTGCTCACCCTGTACGGAGAGTTTTATGTGCAGTTAATTCCGTGGACTATCAGCCAGGATATTTTTGCAGCGTGCATGTATTTCCCAGAAGTGCTGGTACATGAAGATCTGGGAATAAGCCATTAAGATTTTGTGAGAGCTTTGTTCTTTCCTACAGGGTGTTGTAAATAACTTGCAATAATTTGGACTTAAGCAAAAAGGAATTAAGAAGTTGACTGCTGTTAATGAATACTAATGATTGCTGGAAACATGATCAATGTGAGGCACATATTATTAGTGAAGGTGCCCTTCTTAAACTTCATTAATCACCAAGATACCTAGGAAGCAACAAATAATTCCTTGCTATTTGGCAACAGCTAAAGGAAGAACCAGTTTGTGATCGGTGTTAAATTCTGCATTCCTGTCTCATGCTGATGCAAAGCAAAGCTGCTGTAAGTTTGTGCTGGGATTAATAAAAGATGTTTAGTGCCCAATTGGTGCAAAGATGTTTGAATAGATGACTAATCCTGGTCGAGTCAACCAGGAAAGGTGTGAGTTTATGGTCAATCCAGGATTTCAAAACAAGTCTGGAAGGGCTCCCATCTGGGCAGAGTGAGCCCATGGCTGTGTAAAGTCAAGGAGATTGTAATGTGTTCTGAAATCCCATCTCCTACAAAAATTCATCTTTCTTCTTTTCCCTAATTAAACACTATCATAGCAAAAAACTTCTATACACATTTTTAGTAAAATCATAAACATGTTTAGCTTACCAAGTGGAGGCCTGGCTTTTATCTTTGTCCATGTTGTTTTTCAGATTGCAAACTTTTTAAAAAGTTTCCTTACTCTGCCTCAGGTACTCCTTCCTTAGCTCAACTAATTTTTATAATGACTAAGCAGAGATTGTGCCAGGAAAGTTTGGGTTACTTTTGGTATTGAAGTTATTTTCAATGTATATTTTAAATCTGTTACTTAATTTCTTTGCCTTTTTTAGTCTTATTGAAGATATTAATGATAAGGTATAAATTTATAGCGGAGGCATCCGTTGTCTTAAACTTATTGCTGTCTAGCAATATTTACACTTAGCTAAGCTAGGAATGCTTTCTTTCTTCCCAAGAATCTCCACACAAAAGTTTTGTGGTGTTCAGTTAGTTCAGAATTTTATTCACATGGAATTTTCTGATATCCATGTTTGATGGGACTCTTCTAGCATGGTCAAGTTGATTCATTTGACAGTGTCTGTGACTTGCAGTTAGCCCAGACTTGATTTTAATTTCTTGATTTATACTGTTATCTTCTGTTCCATTTCAAGAAAATACTTTTTCACCTCTCTGTCCTCCTTATTGACTTGAAGTTTCCTATCCAGCTCTTTCATTTAAGTAACAAGCAGGCCAACTGTGTCAAGAACTTCAGACCTCTTCAGCACCGTGTGCTGTAATTTTACTTCTCAGTAATTAGTTCCTTCAGCAATTCACTTAGCAACTGCTCTTCCTGGGAAGTTGCATTAGATTCCATTGATAACCTGCTGTGGAGAGTTCTTTGAAGAAGTTTACCTTTCCCAAGTGTGATTTTTCTTTCTTCTGAGCTTTATTTGTGCTCATTTACACTCTCACAGTAAAATATCTCGTAGGAATACAAGGACTCTCAATTTGGAAACTTAAATGCTGTAAAAGAATTGGCTTTTTGCTAATCTGTAAGAGTGAAATCAGAGCTTTTTTGATAATTTTCCACAATTTCCCAAGTAAATTAGATTTGGTGTTACAAAAAGGAAAGGGAGAACAGGCAAAGCAAAGGTTTGCATGGGCCTTCTGGAGAGCCTCGCAGCACAAATTCTCTGGGAATATTTACCTTTGTGAGTAGATTTGGAGAACAAAGCAGATTAGCGACATCTCTTCTCCTCCTCTGTGCCACCAGCGCTTGCAGGAAAAAAAAAAATCATTTTTGGGCACAGAATGAGCTGCTCAGTGTATGGCAGGGGCACAAATGCTTTCAGCTTTATCCCTTGGATCGTGTGTTGGACCTATGGTAAACTTAGAATCTTTTTTTGTGATTTTTTTGAGTGCGGACGCTGCTCGTGCTTAACCTTCAGATCCCAACCCTAAGGATCACGGCTTTCCTTTAGCTCACCACTCAGCAGGATTTCGAGGAAAGCTGTTCTCATCAGTGGAGTAACACACTCACTTTCTTCTCATGTTTGGTTTCGTCTCTGCCTCTAAAAGAAGCAGCTCCCGGGAGAGAACTTCCTGGTGGAAGCTCCAATGTTCATCCCGGTGTGGAGCATTCGGCCCTGCTGCTCCCTGGGCCTGGGTTTGGGGGTCGAGGGAAGAGTTCTGTACATGGAATTGTTTGTGCCTCAGGTCGCTGTCTGTGGCTAAAGGACAGAGGTTTAGGCTGGCAGTGCTGCTGTGTTTCTGCGCAGCTGCTTTTCCCTGTAAATTTGGGATACCAGAAGTGGGTTAGGCTGCACCCAGCGGAGTGTAGGTAGCCTGACTGTGGAGGAATTCTCATCTCGTTCCCTTCATAAACCTCAAAAGTTTTCAGGCTTTTTGCTTTCCTGTAGTTTTACAAACTTACATGAGGAAAAGAAAACATTTGTGCAACATAATGTTCTTAATAGACAGTTATAAAAAGTAGCTTGGTTACTCCTTGTGAGCGAATAACATGATTTTGTGTTAATAATTGTGTATTTACTGACACGGGATAATACAGCTGAGTAAAAACCCATGGTTACTCACAGAAAGATGATAAAGGCTGACTTATTAATCTGAGTGCAAAAAATAAAGAAAGAGACTGTGGTTCACAGTAGTTTGCTGTGGACAAAATTCTCAGCACATTATGGTCACAAACTGTCACTGAGATGTTTCAATGATAAATATTTAATTATCCTGTAATAATTCTGTAATTTGTTTTTACCCTTTATATTACACAGTGATTTTTCTATAATTAAATATTAATTTAATAACGTGATTATGTTTGTATGGTAGCACAGAATTAACATTGAGTTAATTATGAAATATTTCAGATGAAGCAGTTTGAAGTAGTAACCTCTCCCTTTTCCCAGAAGAAATGAAACAAGAATTGTATTCAGAACATATTCCGGAGTAGTAAAATGGGATAGTCTCATGCATGAATTATGACAGACCTGTGGGGACTAAGGTAGTTTATTGGCATTTAAAAATGTGTAAAGGAATAATGCTGGTTTTAACACAGTTAATACTTCAGCAAGGCCTGATGGTTCTTATCCTAGTGGTTATTTTCAGGAAAAATTAATATTCAGGCTCTATTGTCTGTTTAAGATGCTGATCTTCATATGCAAAGACATCACAACTACACTGGAAACATTTTGTAATGGAATTATGGAGCTAAAAAAACCGTGCACCCCAAGGCTTGCAGGGAATGTTCATAGGATACTAAATAGATCAGGTGTTTTGGTGTCTAAATGAGTCGTGTCAGTGTCTAATGAATTCTGAAAAAGGAAAACATTGGTGACTAGGTCAATATTTGAAAAGGTCCTACTTGTTTAGTTTTGAGGTATTAATTCTTGGGGCAATTTTAGGAATACTAAAATGCCGTGGGAGGGATTTACCCAACTAACAGGGTTTACCTCTGTTATGCCATGCTTTTTGCATTAATTTTACACCCATCAGACAGAAAATAGTTCCCTTTAACAAATAAACCCCTTTTCTATACTGGGTATTGGTGTCAAATTCTGAATTATGTGGGGGGTTTAAAAAGCAAAGAAAATAAATTCATTCTGAAGGTAGATTTACCATGGAAAAGATTGTTTCATAGCAATATGGAACAGTGTGTTTTGAGAGAGTGCCACTCTTAAAACATCATTCTACCCTATTTTTTTTTTTAAATGATATTTCTCTGCTAAGTGGCCTTGTCTCTGGGCTGAGCTTTGCATTACTGCAGGTACTGCCTAAAGCCACACAACATAGAATCCCAGGCTATTTAGGGAATTATTGAAACAAACAGGATATTTCAAAACAAATGCATCATGCTCTTGCAAATAAGAGTCATTTTTCCTCTTTGTTTATCTCGCCACGGTTCTGATATCCTTTCCAGGAGTTCCTCCCACGACTGGATTCAGCCACATAACCTTGATATTCTCAGTGTATTAACGGGAGTGGTTTATATTGTAGTATCTGAACTAAGGGATGGTGTTTCATAACCTGCTTTCCTCCCTCTGCACTGCTGTTGTTCCTTATCAATCTGTTGCAGTTGCAGAGTGCAAGTCACAGTATTGGAAGCTATTTATAGTGAGCTTTGTGAAAGGTCAAGTACCTGAGGCTGTTTAGATGTTTTCATTAGCAATATTGTTTCCTGGTTTGTGCTGTTTGAAAATATGCCAAATCAATATCTTTTCTTAAGAACAATGTTTAATTTATTTTTTTTAAGAGGACTGGTTTTTGATCTTAGCCTGATAAATTCTTTCCTCTCAGAAAAAAAAAACCAAAACAGGTACTAAAACTAATTATTGTTTCTTTTTACATATTTTATCTGATTTTGGATACATTATAAATATAGTCAGCGTTATTCATAATTCATCATTGGGGTTGGAACTAGGTATCAAATAATGGTGTTCAGCTAAAGAAGAAACCTGGAAAGCTGATATAAAAAGCTCAAAGGATGAAAAGATCCTAATATTACCCTTTTGATATCATCAACAGAAATATCTAAATAATCCCCCTTTCCAGGCTGAGTCATGGTTGTGTGTTTGTTTCTCCCTTTCACAGTATGCTGGTCACTGGTGTCCATCTGGAGCCCGGTGCTTTGCTGACCATTCATTGAGCTGATTCAGCTCCAGGAAAAACAACCCCAGTCCCCACCTCCTCCTCCAGAAAAATCATTATTCTGGGTCAATATGTTGAGTTCCCTCAGCAAGGGATCAGAGGAGCTGCAACCTGACTGAGTGGAAACTGTGGCCAGGAGAGAGGTTGAATGGGAATAAAAGGGTTTTTGTGGATAGAAGAGGGAGCAGGTGAGCTCACAGCAGCCTGTAAACTGCTGGTGTGTTTAGGTGCCCTGTGCTTGGACCTGGGGAATAAGAGGCAAATGTTCTGGGCCAGGAGAAGGGAGAATCCCATTTCTCTAGTTTAGTGACAAATGTTGATGCGGGACACAAATGCTGTTGAGGGAGGAGCCAAGCAAAGGCACACTTGCTCTAACTCAGGCCTGGTCTCTCCAGAAAAGCGTGTCTGTAACACCTGAAATGTTACTGGTGAAAATGGATTTGCTTGTGGGGGGTTGAAGAGAATTTTGGGTGTTGCTCGTGCAGATTAAAGCACATAATTTTCCTTTAAATCTTAATTCTGGTGCACACATCTAATTTGGAATCTGCATGGTCTCTTGCCTACCGGGATGAGATTTAGAGAGGCACATTTGGTGTTTCCAATTAAGGTTTCGCACATTTGAAAATTCAGAGTGTGTTCCGGGTAGGATTTAAGGAAGTGCTGGTATGGATCTTGGGAGGATGAGGCACTGAATTATACACAGTGACAGACAAACCACCTAGAACTGGCTGAAATAGCAGGAAACATCGACTGCAGGTGCATGGCCTGTCTGGACTGTCCCCAGGGTCATGAGCATGAGGCTCTCAATTTTTTGGGAAATTGTCTTCCCAAAGATTCTTGTTCTTCATTAGATTTTAGTAGTTTTGCGTGTTCTCTTATAGAAGATATAAAATAGACCCTCAGTTGGAAGAACAGACTCTCCTATTATCTTTTGAGTAATTATCCAAAGGCCTTAGTGAAGCACCAGTTTTCACCTGGGAAATGTGGATGGAGGAAAGCTCCTCCTCCTCAGAACCAAACAGAATTATGTGCTGCCTGTGCAAGTGGACCAGACTTTGGTTCATTGCCATTCCAAAGAGTGCAGAGAAGTCACTCACGAAAATGAATGGACCAAGCTGAGTTTTGTCTGGGCTGCCTGCAGGATTTGCACAGTTTCTCCTGTTGCAAGAGTGGTAGTCTGGAATTTTGAAACAGTGGGTTGGACCTGTCTTAAAAATGCTTCCAAAAGAAGGAGACAGAAAGCAAGTTGCTGTGGTTTAAGGTGGAGTTGAAAACTTGCATCCATATTTTATTGAGTCTCAGGATGTCCTCACTATGAGCAAGAACAGGCTGAGTCACGCAGATGTGCACTTCAAGAAAGACTCTGAGGCCTCTCCTGGCCAGCTTAACTCCGAAGGCCTAATTTAATACTGAAACCATCCTCTGCCACTTTGATGTGGGTTAAGCTCTCATCATCATGCCTGTTTAGGAACTGTTTATTTTTCACTTAACCTTTCCCTTTGCGTTTGTTTAATTAAAAGATTTCTGGAGAAGGCACATCACTGCAGTGCCGCGTTCTGCCGCCTTTGTCAAGATTATATAGAAGTGCTTCTCTAATAATTGTCCTGGGATTTAGGGGAATTCTGCAAACAGGTCACCTCCCTGCCTCTGAGGCTGTTTCCCATATTAAGCAGATTGCCTTTCAGCCTGTAATACCTGGGAAGTCTGGGTTATCACACCACACACAGGTACAGAACTGAAGGAAATCTCGCTCAGATAGCTGTTTACATCAATTGTTAGTGTTAATTTATGATCACTGTATTAAATCCATTTCGTTTCATAACAGGACTGTAAATTAATTCTGTGATTTGGGAACACACTGAAGTTATTACTGCACAGCACCTTATTAAAACATTTGAGCACTTCTTGCCTGTACAAATACACTGCGATGCTCTGATAGTCTCAATGGTTTTTAACTCTGCTACTGCAGCACTATAATAAATTTCTTTAATATAAGAGAAAATTTGGGTGATGATTAAACATTTTTTGTTTAATTATATGCTGTATTTGATTGCACATATATATTGAGCCTCTTTTAGGTGTAATTCATAGCCCTTAGGAGAATTCTTTCTTGACATTTATAGACTGCATCCAGTACTTTTGGCCACTGCTGTTCAGAGACACAGTACTGTCTATAGACACTCGGTTAGTGCAGGAAGCATCTTTATTTTCATCATGCCATATTGCACAGGGCAACAAGAACGACACCAAATTCAGCATGGCTTTTCTTCCAAAATTCCTTTTTTGACTCCATTGTGTGAGACAAAAAACCAGCCTGTGAAATCATTAAAGATACATTTATTTAAAACCTCTTAGTGTTATATTCAAAAAGGCATCAGTTTTTCTGTTGAAGTGTCATCACTGGTGTAAAACACAGGATGTTAATGAAGTGGGAGCAGATATCTTCCACAGTAGAGATGTGAAAAGGTAAATTTAACACCTAACAGGTGTTAAGAGCCATAAATCACAACTGGCTCAGCAGTAATTTAATCCTTTGTCAATCAAAGTATTCACTATTGAGAAAACATCTCGCTGAGAATGCTATGTTTAATGGAAACGCTTGTTAGGTTGAGAGGCAAAGTGTAATTTTACCAGCCTAACACTGAGTGTGGTGCATTTTGAAGCAGTTTGTGAACGTTCAAATATTGAAAAAGAGGAGTTTTATTGCTGGTAGTCATGTTTTCTTGTTGTTCGAGAATTCTGTTTATATAACACAATGGCAAATAGACAAAGCACTTCTCCATTCAGCACCTACATAATATTTAGTGGTGTTCGACGTTGGCCTTACTGTACAATAGATGAATAATTCAAAGGATTCTCAGAAATGTGCTTTAAAATCGTATGGACAGTAAAATCATTAAAATCCGGGTGAAAAGACCACTAAAATATTTCACAATTCTTTGGCTTGGGTTCATTGCGGTCTGCTCTTCACGCAGACGGGCTGGGTGGGAATAAACAGAGGTGTGGGTCGGTGTGGGGCAGGCAAGGAGGGAGCGGGGTTGGAGCCTGTGGTCAGCCGGGCTCGTGCTGAGCTCGGAGCCCATCCCCAGGCACGGGCTGGCCGCAGCTGGCCCGGGCTGACTCCCTTCGCCTGTGGAAGCAACTTTCATCTGGAAGCGATGCCTCCACCCCGCTGCTCTCCCCTGCAGGGCCGCTCCCCCGCCGGCAGGATGGCTCTTTGGGAAGCTCCGTGCCCCGTTTCAGGCAGGATGCTGCGTTCGCAGAGGCTCTCTCCAGAAAGCGGCCGGGGCTCCAATTTCCCCACCTCGCTCCGACCGCGACCGAGCGAGAGTGGCACTCGCAGCCGGAGCTTCCAGGGGGGAGAGAGACTGGGAAAGGTGGCAGGGAGCTTGGCACCGGCTCCTCGTCTGGCACATCTGGCTCTGGCAGGGAGCTGTGTGCTCAGCTGTTCCCCGGCACAGGCGCTGTTGTGGCTGGCGGCCCGGGGAGCTGTGCCTCGGCTGTCTCCCGCACAGCATTCCCTGCATCCCTGGCTGCCTCTGGAGGCAGCTCAGAGCCCTCACTGGTGTTTGCATGAAGTACCAATCTGATCTCGAGGACAGGCTCTGGATTGTCTTTTTCTTCCGTAGATATAATTAATCGTGGTTCAGGAGGTTAATTCCCATGCTTAAGCACATTTGTATCGAGGATTAGGGCAAAGCGGATGCAGACACGTAGTTTGGCCATAATTGACTGCAGTGGGGTGAGGTATATTTATGACTTCAGTGATCAGGAGCACATAGAAAGCAGAAATTAAGCTTCAGAAACCTCCAAGCAAAGTTAACTCTTCTGTTTTGACAATCACTTGTTTGTAGTGACTTAAATGCTCAGCATCCTAAAAGGAAACAAAATGAAAACAAAAGAGCACAACATAGGTAATTCTTGTTTAAAGTTGAGGAACAAAGTGTTTAAATTTGCCAGGATGAGTGTCCATAATAGGATGCAGATACAAAGATAAGTTTTTGTCAGTCTCTTCTTAGTATTCCAGAAAACAGGACAAATAAGAATTGTATACTGTTTATATATGTTTTTTAAACTTTCCAAAAGTGAGTTACATTTTTGGGTCATAATTTTGCCAGGGAAGATCTATTTATTATCCAAGTGTGATGTCACTCAGCAGATACCCTGCTGCCTTCATTTGCGGTAAGCAGTTCTGCAAAAGCAGAGACAACTTTTTTCCTTTCCATCTGCTGTTCAGTTTAAATCCCCATTACATTGCGTTGGTATTTATATAAATTGCTGGTAAATTCCTTATCATTGCTTCAGATGGTAACTGTTCAGTTTTCAAGATCCCTTTCCCCAAATTAGCAGTGAGAGCTCACGCTGTTTTCAATTATTACAATTCATTCTATTTGCTTTGTAAAGAATGCTTTTCTGCATTCCAGTGAGGCACCAAAAATAAGTTTTCCATCAAACCATTGGAATACCGCTAGAACTGTGGTTTTTGTGGTGCTGCCTGTACTGTGGGTACCTTTGGGCTCACTGCTCCTGTGTTTGAAAGCCAGCCCCTACTGAGCTCAAAGGGAGGAGGATCAGAGCCTCAATGAAACACAGAGAAGCCTCCCCAGAGGAGCCTCAGAATCATCCCTGCTATCCCAGCCCAGGCTAGACAAGTGGATTTTAGTACATCTGGCATCAAAAAGTGAAGATACACACAAGAGTGACTGGTGGGAGTCCTGGTGGCTCTTTTTGATGGCAGGATTTCCTTGCCTGAGCTGCTCACTTTGCATCCATGGACTCGGGGAATAGGTGCTCTGTACCGGCAGCACCTCAGAGGAAGGAGGTTGGAGAACTTGCTTATGGTGTTTGATATCCTAATTCATGCAGCAGATTTCGAGTCGCTGAGATGGGAGTGCGGGGTTGGGGTTTCTTCCCATTTATTTTGTTTTGGGATTTTTTTTTGACTGCAGAGGCTGCTTTGGCCCGCTTCTGCTGCTCGAGTGGAATCGAAAGAGTGCTCAGAGCGGTGGGCAGCACTACAACACCCGCAGTGAGAAGATGGAAATGGGTCTAGAGCTGCCCTCGCTATTTCTGTGTGCGTGGGAGGTGTGTGCAATCCCAGGACAGGCTGCACTGTGGTCAGCAGCTCGCGCTCATTGTGGTTCAAGCCATCCACATGCAGGCTGTCAGGGGTGACACATTGATCCACCGCCTGGTGACAGATTCGGCGCAGCCCTGAGCTGGCAGACGCACTGTTTGGACCAAATGTTCCAACACCAACGCGTTAGGCAAGGAGCCAGCAACTGTTTGTCATGCAAATATAAATAACTGATACCACAGCAGTGGTGTCTTGCTGCAGAAAATCTGCTTTCTGCTAGAAACAGGGTTCACTGGTTGTGTTTGAGCCATGGAGGTTGAAGGAATATGTTGTGGTTTTTGCTTTTTTTTTAAATTGTACGTTCAAATATCAGAGAAGAGTTGCTAATATTGTTATAAATTCTGTAATGTTTAAAAACTCATGCTGGGCGTTCTTGGAATCTTTGCTGGTAGCTTTCTGTGTGTGTTTGAACAGTGTGTGGCACAGTCTGGACCCTTCTCAGTGCCAGTGTGTAGGTTCCAGCGCGGTTTTAATCTTCCTAGACCTGTGATCGCACAGGCAGGGACGAGGCTGACCCCCGGGAGTGAGCCCTGGAGTCATGGCTGAGGTCCTTTCCCACTTTATTTCATAGGTACCTGTCCAGTGCTGGTCAGATGGTGGTACAGGAGAGCAGAGCTGCTCATCCCTGCATCTCCTCTTTGTACATGAGAGGGAACAGGGCACCACCTCCCCTGGCCTGTGTTACAGAGCTGGCATCACATTCCCAGGGTTCTGTGCATCCGTCCAACTGTTAACATACAGAATCAGGAATGCATTTTTCTAGGGAACCTAGATTTCCAAGGTCTCTTCTCCATAGCAAGCTGGATGTTTAGAGCCACGAAGGAGGGAAGTTGTAAACTCAGCTAACAACAGGTTTACTTGCAGTAAAAGATTGCTTCAAGTGTCACGCAGGATATTAAGGAGATAATGAGCAATATCTTTTTGTTACAATAATTTAAACAGGTATTTTAAATCCTCCCTGTTTAAGACCTGTTATTTGCCTTCCTCCTTTTCTAGTGGAAGACCTGCTGATTTGAACACCTAGGCTGTACCTTTATTTGGTTTGCAACATTGTTAGCAACTTATTGAACCAAGTAAAAACATTTTAGTGTAATATCTCTGCTTGTGATAAAAGTAAATAAAGTTACAGCCTCCCACTTTAAATCAACTCTTCTATTCCTAATTCATTTGTGCTCTTGTCCTAATCAATAGAGACACTGCTGCAGTGAAATTCAGCAGCTGTTGAAAGACAAACCTGCTACAATAAAGGCTCAAAACAAAACTGGAAATGAAACCAAGGTCTTTCTGGGAAGACAAATTGTCATGACTGCCTGAAATTGAATTTGGATTGGTGAATTGTAACAGGACCTGTATTTATCAGAAACAGTTCATTTCTTGACTTTCATGGAAGCATCAAGAGGCAGATGAACTCCTCTGCCAGGATCTATTTGGAATGCAAAGGGTGACCCCGCAGGTTCAAATACTGTACCTTAAACAACCTGTGTGTCCTCACAGTGAGTGGCATAACCACAGTCACTGTTACACTGTGGTGCCCTTGGAGATGAGTGACTGTGGGTCTGTTGTCTTAGTTTCTTCAAGTATCTTTCCCAGTCTTGTTTGGGTTTGTTTGTTTGTTTCTAAAATAGACATGCTTCAGTTTCTGGGTAGACTGTGTTTGATAATGAAAGCTCTGCCTTTGCTATCACAGAGCAGTTCCTTATCCTTCTCTTTTGCTGTAAACAAGGATAAATGGTTATGCTCCCTTAAAGCTGAAGTCTTGTGTCAGTCACACCATATAAACATGTTCTCTTTTTCTCTTGCATTAGTGTCAGGGAAAAAAATGACAGTGCTGGTGATTTGCTTCATCCTTTTACTTGTTTCAAATCTCGGAGTCATGATACATAAGCAAAACCAGGACTTTTTCATCCAGCCCAAAGCTGATGTGCAAAATGTAATTATCTTGGACAGGGACATCTCTCTGTAACCTGCCTACTCAACACATCAGGTCTTTGTTCCCCGGCAGTGTTAAAGCTGGTGTCTTATTTCACTTTATCTCCTGTGTTGCTCTACATCTTTCACTGCAAGGCAGTGCTCAAAAATGTGAAAGCTGTCCCATCATAAGTAAAAGCACCAGAAATACATAGCAGTGAATAAACAAATTGCTATTTGGCATCCTTCTTAAAAGTGGTTATCTCCCTGTCTGAGCTGTTCATTAAGACAGATGCATAAAACATCTGTAGGAGTCATCACTCACTGCCAGAATCCTGGCTACTCCAAAAGGGCTGCAAACCTCATTTCACTAATCGAGGGGAGAGTTACCAGCAATCATTCTGACAATAATGGCTTCGTGGTCGTCACCCACTGGAGGAGGCAGTGAGCTGTGTATGTGGTGTGTACATGTGCTAAATCATTTCACCACATCCAAGCTAGAAGACATTTAGAAATATTAGTCCATTTTTAAAGCTAATCATTGCACGGGAATCTAGTTCAATATTCGGTGCCATTCCTGATATAAAGACTAAAAGTTTAATTTCAGGACAGCTCTGAAAATTGGAGTCCTGCTAGGTACCTCCCCAGGTACATATTTTATTGCTGCGTGCTGGATATTTGCTGTGCTAACAAAATATGTAGATATTTATCAAAAAGATCTCACAGTGCTTAGTGCAGCAGGGATTGCAGGCATACAAGCAATATTTAACCCAATGAGTAAAATCAATTTTTTTTTCCTTGTATGGTTTGTCACTGTCCTGTTTTTAAAAAAGTGTGAACTTCTTTTGAATCCCCCCCACTAAAATTGCAAAATGAGAACTTTAACGAAAATTTCCATTAAGCTGTGAAATTTAGTGGTATGTTGGAACTCGGGTGTGTGTTTTACAATGGAGGTACTTCGACAAATTTGCTTAAAAATTTAGCTGCTAGTCATGACAGCAAAAGCTGAATGTTTTTATTCACAGGAAAATTTTATGTGGAGGGAAGGTGCAGAAGGAGTGTTCCCAGTGCTCTTTAGGAATACAACTGTTTTTCCACAAATGCACTTAATTTTAATTTTTTTTTTTTTTTTAATTTTTGTCAAGCTTTTTAACTGATTTTTTTTGAAGTCTCATATTGAAGAAAGACTTTGCATGTTGGAAAACCACAAGAACAGTATCCGAATTTTAAAGAAATACTTTGATCTTGAAGAATGTCCCTAAAAAATGCAGCGACATTTTCTCCTGAAAAGCTTTGTCATGAGCGAATGACTGACAAGTTTTAGTGTTGTGTATTCGACTATCCTAAAATGACTAAGTGCATTATGCATTACTGCATAAAAGTTTTACCCTCCTACCTATACAATATTTTTTTCTTGCATCCTTGACGGATTCAAACTGACAGAAAGTAGGTTTAGATGGGATATTGGGAAGAAATTCCTCCCTGGGAGGGTGGGGAGGCCCTGGCACAGGTTGCCCAGAGAAGCTGTGGCTGCCCCTGGATCCCTGGAAGTGTCCAAGGTCAGGTTGGACAGGGCTTGGAGCACCCTGGGCTAGTGGGAGGTGTCCCTGCCCATGGCAGGGGGTGGGACTGGATGGGCTTTAAGGTCCCTTCCAACTCAAATCATTCCCTGCTTGTAATTTCTGTGTATTTGCTAAACTGTGCATTCCAAATGGTCCAGGAAAAGTGGTGCTTAAGAAAAATGTTATCTCTTCAACTCTGCCTGGTGTCTACCTTTTGCTTTGCAGGTGCACAGAACAGCACAACTCCCAGCTACCATAGAGTTTGTTCTTTAGGAGAGAAGTGGGTTAAAGCAAATTTCTTTGTTTTGAATTGTTGTCTCCTTTGGGATGTGTTTGTGGAAAGATAAATGTGCACAAACTGACTGGTAAAACAATAATCAGCATAACTCCATAGACGTGGCCCTGATGGCAGGAGGGTATGGAAGAGGCACAGATTTTTACACAGTCCCACACTTGCTGCTTGTGGCAGGATCAACAGATGTTTCTTGAGCAACTAAGTGAAATCTGCAAGGATTTGTGATAGTTCTTTGGAAGATTTATTCTACAGTCCTGAGGTGTCCCAAGAAAATTCCATCTCTCGGGTAAAACACTTTCAGTGTTCCCACATTGATTTCTGAAGTACTCACTGATTAGAGCACAAACATTTACAGTAAATAAGTTATCTGTGAATTCAAGTAGGGGTTTTGTCTTTAAACAGCTTGTGCTTTTAACACATTTCTTCTCAAGCCATAATTATCCAGTAAGTCATTTCATGATTCTTATTCCCCAGACAAACAGTGCAGTGTAACATTCCATGTTCCAGCAGTCAGCAGCACGCCTGTGATTAGTGTTGGAGCTCTGATTGTTGTCAGGTCACGAGGAGGGAACTGAGCACTGGAGTGATTGACGTGGCTGTGATGGGCAGCTGAAGCTCTGGGAATGTCTTCATCCTTTTTGAAACAAAGTACAAACTATAGAGCTGATGCTCTGTGGGCTGCTCCTCATTTCATGTATTAGTTTGAGAAGAGGTCAGAGACTGGTGAAATTATCTGACAATTATAACTGTAGTACTCTGTGCCTTTGGGGACAGGGAACTCCTTTTATATTCAGTATTCCTTGTGCAATGAAACAAGCTAGAAAATTGGAAGTGCCTTCGGAGGGAATCCATTCTTATCCTTGCTGTTCTGCACTGAGGAAACATTTGCATGGGGAATAAAAGCTCACTGTATTGCAAAGCTTGATGCGGTCCCATAAGATGTGGAGAAATCAGGAAATGGTTACTTAAAGAAAATTATTTCCCCAGTGTAAACAATGTGCAAAAAGTAGCAAATAGTGGTATTGTTTAAGCAAGCACATTTTTTTTTACTTTAATAACAACTTGAATACTGGACAATCTAAGATTATTAAGCTTGATTTGCATATAAATATGCTATATATATGTGTGTGTGTGTGTGACTGTGTGACCATGTGTACAATATGTACAACCATGTGTTGATTGCCAATTAGATACAGTGATAGGTGCTTTTAGAAGGTAGAGGTTCCATGAAATAAATGTCATTACTCCTCTAACCGGCTGCACTTTTCACAACTCTTTGTTAATTTCTCTTGCTGCTCATAACAGCTAGAACTCAGTACCACAGAACTTTAGAGACAGAACATCAGATGTTTGAAGTGACCTAGCTTCTTGTACCTGCTTCTACATTTATTTATTTTTTATGCAGTGCATGAGCTCAAAATTAAGTTTGTTACAAGACTTTGCCTCGGAACTGCCTTGCCTTTAAAGAATGAAGGGCAGAAGAGTTTTCTTTCTGCTACTGCCCACAGATCAATCGCTTTTAGTTTAATTTGGATCCCAAAGCTTCTCTTTACTAAACATCATGATATTTAAATTCAATTGTACTTTTAATAAGCAGAATCAAATCTATTCAATATTATTTGTACTCAATGCAAAGTTTAAAAGTAAGCTGAGAAAACAGTGTGGCCCTCTTGCTTGAGACAAGTGATGAACACGAACCTGATATCGGAAGGAAACAACTGCCAGCAGCAGAGGAGTTGTGCACTTTCAGATAAAGCAGTTTCTGTGCAGAGGAGCCCATTCTCGTTCATTTTATTCAGGAAGCATTTCTCTTAATACCAAAAGGCATCACGGCCATACTCAGCTGAACTCACGGCCGTGGAAGGCAGAAGGGACATGTGCACTTTTCCAAATAAACCTTGTTTTGGAATTCATTATGTTAGTGAGAAGCGAGAACAATATTGTGTGGGGTCTTAGAAAAAAATAAAAGTTCTTTGTTTTATTGAAGATTCCTTTTGCATTTTTTTTACTGCTAAGATAAGCTTGTTTTGATTGAGTCCCTGCCTGAGCTCGGGTTTGGTTTGATGCATTCCCACCTTTGGCATTAATACAAGAACAGGTGATAGTTATGAGATTCTTGCTGGAGCTGATACCCTGGACACTTCTGTAGCAATTCAGAAAATTCTGCTTTCTGCCTCAATCTTGCTGCAGTCCAGTGTGTCCAAAATAAAAGAACATATTCTGGCAGGGTAATGACTAGATGGAGACATATGTGCTTCTGATCATTCAAAGAGGTTGTCCTGTACACTTCTTGCAGAGAACTGAAGTTAAATACATCGGGGGGTTTTGTGTATTGTGTTAGATTTAGAGTCCTCTGATCTCAGTGGAGAAACTCCCATTTTGTTTAGTGGATTTTAAATGTAGCCTCTCATAAGAAAGTCTCCTGCAATTTTTTCCTTAAGTTATTGTGTGTGAGCCTTAGTCCTTTGGGAAAATGCATGAGGAAGTGTCTCTTGCTTTTGTCACACAAGTGTAAGACAAATTTCCTTACCTCTTTGTGGGCTTAGCAAATATTTTACCTGATATTTTTCAGAGTGGAAAAAAACCCCACTTTTAGTATTTATGAGAATTAATATTGTTCAGTTCAGATACACTAAATGGATGTAGTGGGGCTTGTTTATACTCATATCCAAAATGTCTTTATTTAAACTTCAAGTGATAAAAAATTCTATTTTCTGTTAGAGCTTGCTGTGTATGTGTACAAACTACAATTCCACTTTCAGTAAATGGAATATAATAGTTATTTACTTGGTAGGATTAAAGCATAAAAATAAATATAGAAGACAGTGCTATTTTATAATTTTCCACTTTTTTTTTTCACATTCCCTCTCTGTCTGAGAAGTACATCAACCCTCTCATATTTTATCATAATTATGCCAGTAGATCAAATGGTTGTGGGACTGTGATGTTGCAGAGACTTGAGGAATGTGCCCAGTCGATAACAATGGTGCTTGTACATAAAAAGACAATAAAACAGGTGATAAAGCACAATCTGTTTGCTCAGTGTTGTTGATACCCTGATCGGAATGTGAAGGGAAGCATTTCATATTGGGTTAGTTTCCAGTTCAATAGAATTTAGAACAAATCTTCCCTCAAAAAAGAAAGGCTTATCTTTCTCATTCAATCATGTTTGATGTGTGTTCTAAGGCAATTAAACAAGGGAGATCCACGTAGCCTGAAAGTACATAAAGCTGCAAATATTTGTGTTTGAACAACAGAGAAAGTGATGCAGGTTTGATGTTCAGAGCACCTGAACACGAATGTGCAACAAAAAGAGGTTATTTTCCCTAAAATTCTGCTCAGCTGTTCAGAATCTGGCAGGAGCTGGGGTTTGGTAATAGGGCAGTTGTAGCTTTTTAAGAAACAGAAATTGTAAATAGGCTCAGCGTACTTTGAACACGTAGATTTTGTTGTAGTTGATGGCTCATTATGTTGGACTTAGCATAACTCAATTATCTTTGTAAATTGTGTGCTGGAGACTGCATTCTACCGCTGACAGCGAGCATGAGGCACCAGGGGGATTTGCTGGATCATAAATCTTTAACCAGCGTGTGGGATTTAGGGTGGTGCTGGCTCTGGCTGCATCCTGCATGTGTCAGCACAGCCTGGCTGAACTTCATGCTCTGTCCAAGCAGAGAACTTCTTTATCTCAGCTTTGTTTGCAACTGAATCTAAATCCTAAGCCGAGTGTAAATACTAAAACCTTCATCAAGAAATAGCCTGGAATATTGGTTGGAATGCACACAACGTGCTGTGAGCTGATGCAGTGTGAGAAGCTCAAAGATGTGTTGTGGCTGGAGAGAAACAAATATATTAAAGTTCCTTTCTCCAGAGAGCCACAGAGGTCAGCTGAGCAGGACAGAAGAAGTTTTATGGCACTAATGCCATCTTCATCATTATTAGAAAAAATTACAAGTGTGAAACTGCTGTCATTAGACTGATCCCAGATCTGGGCAACAACGAGATGGAGGGAGGGAGGATGGATGCTCCCTGTTGGTGAGATGCTCCTCTTCTTTCCTTTGGCATGGCAAAGGTCTATTCTTGGCTTTATGCAAAGAAAAGGAGAGAAGCAGTTCGGAAAGATTGTGAGAATCACATTTCCCAGCTTCCTAGAAAATAAAAAAATCCTGTGTCACTTGAACTGTGTCAGTGAACTCAGGTCTGGGGACGTGTAGAAACAGGGGAACAGCTGGCAGTGTTGCTGCTGCAGGTCTCCACTGATCCAAGCAGGAGAGAAGGTGTGATAAACATGGATATCTCAAGGCTGCTGCTGCACTCTCCGTGGTGGAAAGGCATATTCTCTGCTGGTCTTGCTTGCTAACAAAATTCCAGGGGAACTGGGTGGATTTGTTTTGTTTTAGATGGACCCCTATATTGGTCTGCTTCATCTCTTAAAGAGTCATCCTGTTCTCTGTCAGAATCCTCAAGATTTTCTGGTTTTATTTAGGTACAAGGTGATGGTGAAATGCTGGTGCATGTTCCATTCAGTTAATGAAATGCACTTTCAATCTAGAACCTGTTAAGCCATTACAGTTACTGCAGAAAAGCGGAGAAGAAACTGGAAAACTCTGAAGAAAAAGAATTATCAAACCACTGTAAAAAGGCATGAATTTGTTCTGTTCAAGAGCATCACCACAAAATTGATGGCATTTGGATGTGTATATCTCATTTTTGTATGTGCAATACCAGACCATCTATCATAGTTTGATTTTAATCTCTAAAACTATCTTTATCTTTTTTCACTAGTTCCCTCTCATGCCATGGAGCTGCTATCACTCAGTGTTAATGAGAACAAAAACCAGCAAAAATTCAATTTGAAAGTCCTTATACCCCAAAGAAGTGATTGGTTATTTAGCTTGAGAGCTGTGTGTGCTCAGCCTTTATAACTAGGGCATCTTTTTAGATGCTTATTATTGTTTTAGGTTTCATACATCTTTGAAAAGCCCTTGTGACTAAGTGTATCATTAAAGGAATAAACACGATCTTCAGTCACAGAAAATATTTTCCCCAAGTTTTATAGATACTCCAGCACTCAGCTTCTATCACATCTTTGTTTTCTCCGAGATGAAAGGCTGAGAAGAACCCTGTGAATGAAAAGAAACAAGTTTCTGCTCCCTGCCCCAAGTGATCCTTCCTGATATTTTTGCAAATGTGCAAACCGTGGTAGGAGAAAAAGACAAACATGAGACAGAAAGGTAAATAACCTTGTCTGAAAGCAATTTCTCCTCTCCTCTTCCAGCCTGTCAGGGCGATTGGCTCTTCAGGGGCTTGTGGGGAAGCACAGGAGCCCTTGAGGTCCCTGTGTGGAGAGTGGTGGCTGTTGGACCCTGCCAGCCCCACCTCCCAGCAAGAGACGCTGCTCCAGCTGGAGCCATCACAAGGAAAGCAGCGGGAACTGAGCCTGGCACTGCTTGACTTTCCGGCCTTTTCTGCACTGCTGTGTCTGTCTTTTCAGTTAAAAGCTTCAGCTTAGGAACAGTTCCCTCCTGGGATGCTCCAGGCAGTGTAAATAGTTTTCTCTCAGGTTTGGCCACCTGTCCCACAGCATCCCTCCCACACTGCCCCAGCCCTCCGTGCACTCCCAGACACCCATGGGTGGATCCATGCAACACTTCCCTCAGCTTGCCTTCCTAACAGCACCATCCCTGTGGGCTGTGGCAGGTCCATCACAAGGTTCTTTGCAGTGAATCAAGCACCCAAAATACTTTTGGTTTAGGGCCCCACAGAGGCTGTGCATGGCCCAGAGGGGCTCTCTTGGCAGGGTCTCTAAAACATTTCCTATTCCAGGCTGTGATTTGTGTCACGACCCTGGTGTGAACCATGACTGACATGCTGAAGATGAAAGCTCCCCTGCAAAACAAACCCTGGAAAGTCAAGAGCTGCTCTTGTGCTTGATCTTGATGCTCAGCCCCAGCTCTAAATATCCTTTCTATAAACAGTGGCAGTTTGCTCGCATTGCTTGTGGCTTTTTAACTTCATCATAGTCGTGGTTACCAATAGTGTTAGCAGCAATCTTTCCATCTCATGCATGTGAGGCTGCTCTGAAAAACTTTTGCATATAAAAACTCTGCGGGTATATATGTATTTGGTTTAGACATGTACATGTGTGTGTATAAAATGCAAAGGGGCGAGAACCAGAAAGAAGCCGAAGCAGTGCGGGTTAAGATCATTATTCCTGTCTGCCTCTACATTTCTGCTCCCCATGGCACAAGGAAGGCTTAAGCTTGATTTCTCCACGTACCTGGTAAATCCTGCAGCATACAGAAAGTGAAATAAAACTAACACTCGAGCCCGACTAACCACAGCCCTCTCCTGCAAACAAACTGCAATTGGAGCAATTTGAACGTAGCGAGTTTTCTGCAGTTTCTTTCCTCCGTGTGCCTGCAGCTTTGGGAGTGTAAATGCGCTTTGTTGTTAACATCCTTCACAGAAAGCACGAGGCTTTTAAGTGTTCATAGAATTCCAGAATGGCTTGGGTTGGAAGGGACCTTCAAAATGTTTTTCCACGCCCCTGCCATGGGCAGGGGCACCTTCCACCATCCCAGGTTGCTCCAAGTTCCGGCCACCCTGGCCTTGGACACTTCCAGGGATCCAGGGGCAGCCACAGCTTCTCTGGGCAACCTGTGCCAGGGCCTCCCCACCCTCACAGGGAACAATTCCTTTCCAATATCCCATCTAACCCTGCCCTCTGGCAGTGGGAAGCCGTTCCGCCTTGTCCTGTCCCTCCATCCCTTGGAAAGAGTCTCTCTCCTTGTTTCTTGCAGGCTCTTCCAGGCACTGCAAGGCCACAGTGCAAGAATATGTAGAAATACAGCTTTACTTAAAGCTGTAATTATAATTTGAGAGGCAGAGAAATATTCCTCATAAATCTGAGACAAAGGCTCATATTTTTAAGTGGGAGTTGCATCATTATCTGCTATTCCTTTGTTCTGTGTTCTGTTGTCAGTTCTTTTAAGCTGAAAAATCAAGCAAATATCTCCATGCTGTTCTTACTTGTTTGGTGACCAGCAACAGCATTACTTTTACCTTTAGTGGTGAAGCTCTGTCAAACTTCAAATTTTGATGGATTACTAATTTTCTACGCCTTGCTTTTGAAAAGCTGTGCATACCTACATATTCACGTACCTTAACTATGCATTTACCTTTTATAGTGGCAGGCAGGATACTGGGGATTCTGTAGGGCCACTGTTTTCCATACTGGATATATCTGGAATATCTCTGGAACCGGATATATCTGAAATACCTCTGGAATGTGGAACTCAGTGCTGTAACTTGAGTTTCAGAGGGAGAGCAGTTTGTAAATGGCAGTAGTGGATTTCTAGGTGGCACCTCCTTCATCCTTAAACTTGAACTATAATATAGGTTTGTAAATCAGAGTGAATTATTTGAATTTAGGCAATCTGAGGCAAAAGGGGAATATGTATTTTCAAAATATATATTATCTAACCCATCTTTATCATCTTTAGAAAAGAGCTGTCGGTGAGAACACTATTGCCTAGCAATGAGATCCTAATTTTCCTTTCTCTCATCAGCCTGCTCTCCTTTCAGCTTTCTTGGCTTTCCAGCAATTGATTTTTCTATGGGAACAAACTCCATGTTACTCAGATTTCCAATTTTAAGGTATTTTTTTCTTTCTTTATTGTTTTTACTTGGGTTCCTCCATGATGGTTTCTTAAGACAGAAAGTTATCTGGCCTTAAGTTATTTAGAAAAACAGCCTGAAAGTGGATATCTTTTAGTTATTATTAGCTATTTCTCTTTCTGCAATGTGTATCCCTCAGTAGTATTTAAGAGCATGTTGCATTTTCCTGACAATAACTCAGCAAAGTGAAAAAGGAAGTTGTCACACGAGCTCTCACACCGTGTCTGTGTTTGTATGCCTTGACTGAAGCTAAAACATGTTCTAAAGCAGTGATTGCCATAATACTCTGTTATTAACGGAAGGAAAGTGCATTTTATTACTATTTCCTCAATACAGGACCATTCCTTGAGACTGAAGTGCATCAGCTTCTCCTCTGAAGTAGAAAAACAAAGGTATGGGCACATTGCCCATGCAAGAGATAAAAGGGAGGTCTGGGAAGAGAAATCAAGTGCCCAAATCATTAGAGAAAAATGCAGTGTTAGAATCAGGGAGAAAACAGCCATTGCTCTTAAGTTTAAAAAGTAAATTCTATTACAACTGCACTGAGCAATAATTAAGCAGCTATGGCAGGCAGTGCTTGGAATTAAAAATAAACCTATCAAACTAATTCAATATGAAAGGATATATTTAAAATCAAGCTTTGATTGAAGTTGCAGTGGAAGAAAGTTTTATTTTATGAGAACGGGAAGGATCTTAATGTGCATTCCAGGCTAGAGCTGCCTATAAAGTTTTTTTCCATGGCAATTGATGTCTATCGATTAGATATCAATAATAATTTATTAAACTACTGAGTGTATTCATTTCATAGAAAAGGCAATACAACTGCTAGAAGGGCACACTGATTTAATTGCAATTTTCTCGTGCTTGCACAAGCTACTGACCAGCTTCTCAAATGCCAGTGGCTGAGTGGGACTGACAGTGGACACCAAACACTGAAATCCGGGCAGTCCTGCTGTAAAAATCAAACTGCAGTGGTAGCACAGAAGCCAAGTTGTGAAATGATGTGAAACTGTTTTAAGAGAGCCAGACACTGAAACACTGAGAAATTTGATTAACAATCCTGGTTTGGCTCTTCGTTTTCAATTGTGCTTCTTTCTTACAAATATTTAGCATTTTCTTATCTTTTTCAAGGAAGATCCAAATGTATGTGAGTTATAAATTTGTGTATAGTCTATGCTTCTATGGGTTTTTTGAACTTAATTATAAATGGCTACTTTTGGGCTTTCCATTCTTTAAAGTAGTCAGTGATAAAACACAGTGTGTTACAATATGTTTTAGAAACAGGGCTGGCTATGGTCTTAATTTTGTTTTATTGGCAGAGAATTTTAGGAATAACTCACTGGCTGCCATGGTGCAGCCATCTCCAGCATTTATAATGTATGCTTTACTTGAAATCTTCATTATAGGGTACTGGATAAATCCCAAATTAATTCTTTCTATTAATTAAATTTAGAATTATGTCAGATTATATGATAAATTAGTATTAGTAATAAATTAATACTTGGGAGCTTTTTAGTTTGGTTTGGCTTTCTGGTTTTGATTTGGGGTTTGTGGGAAATTTTTAATATTTATTAAATCTGATTCAGATTTCATCACTCTTAAAAAACCCAACAAACGAGCAAAAAAATCCCACCTGATTTTGGTGTTTTGAAAGAGAAGAGGAAGACAAGGGGATTTGTATACACCGGAGTGGATGAGGGCAATAAATCTCAAAATCACAGCAAAAGGAGATTTTTCCTTTGTTATTTGAGTAGGATTACAGGTTCACAGAGTAGAGTTTGCAAACACAGGATAATTAATACATGAACTTGCCTAATTTCAGAAGCGAAATATCATGAGAAATTTTCTTCTTTGATTAAAACCTGCCTTTTTCTGTGACTTGGCATCCAATTATTATCTCCAAGAAGCCACCTTTGACCCAGCTGGGAGCTGTGCTGCCACTCAGTCCCTTTTATTCCAGTCAATATCCACAGATTTGAGACAAAAAGCACCAGATCAATGTTTGTAGGGAGCTGTTCTTTGCCAGGTTGGCATTAACCTTCCCAGTGTATCTTGTTTGTGTATCTGACATATTCTTTATGAACTCTGGGTCACAAAATGCTTCTCAGTCTGTTGCATCCTGTCCTGTGAAAGTCTGGAACTTCTTCCCGTGCTTATTTCATTCTACTCCAGCACAGAATTTCATAAAATGATGGAAACTGCTCCTCAGTGTAGTCAGGAGCCAGAGCATCTGAAATAAGATTTATAAAGAAGCAGCAGTTCATTGATGAGCAGTTTTTAGAAGCTTTCAAATATCCCTTAGAAGTATGCCCCTGGTACTTGGGACTGCCTCTCCAGCAGCACGTGGATATGGCAAAGCATCCCTTTAGTCCTATTGATTCCACAGTCTTTCCTGATATTACATAAACTGCATTTGGGTGTTTTTAAGTCTCTACATTTTCTTTTCCTCAATAGTGTGCTGTCCCTCCAGTGCAGGGCCAACTGAACCTCACAACTCTTGCAATCTTTCTCCTGCAAATGCTGCACTGTTGCTGTTAAACCCTTTCCAGAAGAGGAGGCACCACCTGGGTTGAAGTTGGGTGTTGGCTTGGTGACAGGAACAAACACTATAAAGCTTTTTCAAGACTCTTCCAGACTAATTGGGCTTTTATGAGTCCTAAGCAACAAAAGGGGAAAAAAAGCTAAATAATGTTTAAATACACCCTCTCTGTGGAAGAGTGATGTTGTTATTGTCCATCTCAGTGACCGAGGCCTTGAGCAGCCCCTTCAGATTTCCTGTCCATTTGTCTGAGCCTCACATCCCCTCATGCAGTGTCTTTGTTTTCTGGGAGCTCCTCTGCAGAGCCACTGGAACTGTCTTGACTTCTGATCTCAGCTCAGATCCCACTCATGTCAATTATTATTCTTCCATTTGGCAAATAGGCCATATAGACATGATTTAATGCATGTATTTCTCTTAGGGTACACACTCAAACTTAGGTGAATGAGTGAGCCAGGAAATAACTTGGGGTTTTAATTCTTAATTAAGAAAAAACAGTTTGAATTAAGACAAACTACCATGATCCCCCCAGGGGAAGGCCACAGAAGGTAGGAGGTCATTGTGCACTGAAGAAATTAGGTCAGAACAAACCCACATTTTTTCTATTTTTAATCCAGATTTGACTGGCATTAAATGATAATGGACAGATGGAAGAATCCCATGCAAGGGGTCACCTAGTAATTTATTAATTTTTTTTGTCCAGGTTGACTGCAAATCCATCAAAATCTATGGTTGTTAGAACAGCTAATGGGTTCCTAATTAGAAATTAGCCAGCCATATTAATAATAAATAATGTTTCTTAAGTCTGTCAGCCAGGAGGATTAAACTGTTAGCAGCCTATCTGCCAGGCTGATTCATGCTTATTTAAGAACATGATTTTACATACAATTTAGCCTTTTACCTCATCATGACCAAATAGTTTTGAGGTGAGTTGTAGCAATTTTCTGCAATTAATTCTACACCAGCCTATTTTAACGACCCAATTTGAATATTTAAATATTTCACATTAGTAGTGGTGGTACTGTTTGTTGTATAGCAGTGCTTGTATGCACCTAATTATTTGAGTGCAAAAGAGATGTTAGCTTAATTGGCATGTATGCAATAGGGAAATAAGTTGCATTCATGAGGAGGTGTGAAATCAGGAAACCCACTGATTTAGGTTGGTTGATTGTGTTTGGTCAATAGAAAATAATGTTTTGTTGGGAAAAGTCTAAATTAATCCAAGGTCATTACCATTAAATAAAGTATTACCAGGATTAAAAAATAGAGATATTTCTTTCTTTCATTTGCTTCTTGAGGACTCTGTAGATTAATTGTATTCTGTGCCCCGTTTGAGACAGCAGAAATGGGCACAGCCAAAATTAAGAAATTGGTTTAGGTTGGAAAGTTGCTTAATTATTTACACGTTTACTTCACTGGAGCAGTGTATATTGATATAAGTGAAATCACAGTTAATATCACTGTTGGGTTTTTAATCTAAATCAAAGAAAAAGAGGTGTTAGCACCAGCCAGACTGGATTGAAGTTTGGAGGTGGGAGAGCCAGGGAAATATCGATGCCTTGTCTGGTTCTGCAGATGTTAAACAGCAAACACCTCAACTTGTGATACAATTTTGGACTCACTCTTTATGCCCCAGGTGGTCTTGGGGTTTGACTGTGTCTCTGGAAAGCAGGAATTCAGAGAGGTCCTGTGACACACACAAACCCAAACTCCTGCTGTTAAACGCTTGATGTCCCAGGCAGTTCCTGCAGATTCCCTTGGCTCACTTCAGGCTGAAGTGAAGATCAGGGATGGCGACTTTGAAGAAGCTACTGGAAATATTTCAAGACCTTTTAGCCAGCACATTTCAAAATCCAGAGTTAGCACCAAATTATGTGTTTGGTAATAAAGAGCATTGCAAATGTGTTGAAGTTGGATGAGATCATGCAGAATACTTCTGCCAATAATTGAGAAATGTCACTGAATTTCACAGCATTGGACCCTCATAACTTAAAAAAAAAAAGTGCTTTTTCAAGGCAGTGAGGTGTTAAAATTGTCTGTGCTACATAGAACATTAACTGGTGAAGATGTTTTTGGGGTGTTTTTTCTGTTTTTTCCTCTTTAAAAAAGTGTTATGAATCAAGATAATGCTTGGACTCTGAAAGGTTCTTTCCAACCTAAACGATTCTATGATTCTAAGAAAGGGCAAAAGAGGGAAATACTTTTATTCAAGGCATTGATGCTCACAGTCTCTTTGTACCCTGATATTTTCAAAAAGCCACTTGCTTCAAAGTATCAGGAATTGATTTAGACTTGTAGGTGAGTTCAGAAGAAGAAATGTGTGTGCTGTGGTCAATATTTTAGTTTTAATGGGAATTTGAGTATTCCAAAGCTCACCCAGACCTTTAATGGGCATTTTAGACTTCACTAAGGCCCAAAGTAATGTTCTCTAATTCTTGCAAATAAATATTTTAAGGTTTCTCTTTTCTAATGTGAGTGCTCTGATAATTGAGGCAAAGTGTTGGTGTTTAATAATTGCAATTAATTTTAATTGTAAATGTACATTTCCAGAGGAAAAATTACCCAGAACACCTTTGCAGTTTTTTCAAATGTGAACAGCAAATCCTGAAAGTGCCTAAAGCATTAAAAGCAAACAACAACAGAGGTCCCATAATTGTTGATTTAGGCTACATTAAAATTGAATAAACTCTTAATAAGTAAAAAATAAGCTAAAGTGAGTGCCTCATTAATCTTATTTTAAGTAACTAAAAGCAAAGTAACTGTGTGCTGAGTTTTGGCAGAGGAGCTGGTGAGTTTTTTTGTTGGCAGAGGAATATGCAGCCTGGGGTGGAATATTGCCTGAAAACTGCAGGAGTTTCTCATACAGTGGTGCTGATTCATACAGTACAGGCAGACTGCTTATTAAGACTTATTAGGAGTGGTTGGAGTGTCCTAATTAGTGTTCTGTGTTCTGTGCTTGTTCCTGTGATGGCACTTGAAGGTCAAAAAAAAAAAAAAAAA